>ARYC01008809.1:0-12580 GCA_000711775.1 Oxytricha trifallax
CAAAACCCCAAAACCCCTTAATGAGGTTTATAAGTGCTTTGATTGATGAGGGTAATGTTGGGGATTAGGGTTTCATTTTGATTAATTTCATTTTTGTTGTTAGATTCATTTTCATTTTTTATTTTCATGGTTGAGATCTTTATTCTTTTATTTTTTATGATCACTACATCTATGTAAATGTTATGTTCAAATTATTCCACTACGAAAATTTCAATGATAGCACTTTACCTATTTTCATTACTTATTTAATTAAAATAGTCAGTTTGTATGAAATCTTCATTCCATAATTCTTAGGGACTCCATTTTTTAAAACATTTTGGTACTAATTTAGTTTTAATTTTTTAGTACATGGTTCTAATTAGGTTTTAAACCAAATTAGAACTTTTGCATTAAAACCTCATTAGTTTAAAACTCGGTACTAATTAAGTTTTGGTACTATTAAATTGGTACCAATTAAAATTAAACGAATTTAGTACTGGTACTAATTAAATATAAACAAATTTAGTACTGATTTAATGGAATTTAATAGGTTAAAATGGAAATCCATCTCTGAAACTTGTTACAAATTCTGCAAATTTTCTCCACTTAGCTTTACATGATTGACCTCCTATAAGATGGCCATATTTAATAGGTGTCTAAAATTTTATTAAAAGTAGAAATACAAAAATTTAAGTTTGATCTCCATTTATAATAATTTTACAAACAAAACATGACTACCGTGAGTCTATCATATACCTTAAAATCCCTCATTTTATGCATATTTTACATTTATATTTTACTTAAGCTACCAAAAATTTTTATATAGTACTTAAATATAAAAATATAGAAAGTAAGCGGAAAGAAAAGAAAGTATTTTATTGATTATGAAAAAGTTTTATGATAAAAATTTCAAAAATATTTCTGCAAAAATGCAAAATTTTTGAAAAGATGTAATCATTAATTTTCATAAAAACCATCAATAAATATGATAACTTATGAAAAAAATGTAAAATAAAAAAATAAGCATCCGAAACTTACCTCTTTCTAATAAAAATGCTATAGTTTATACATAAACATGAAAATAAATAAGTTAAATATAAAAAAAATGATCATATAAAACTTCCATATTTTTATAACTAGAGTGAAATTAATGCTTAAAATCAAAAAGAAACCCTTATCCCCAACATTACCCTCATCAATCAAAGCACTTATAAACTTCATTAAGGGGTTTTGGGGTTTTGAATAGATGTCAGAGATAAATTAGCTAGATAGTATAGCAGATAGTTGAGGGGATTGAAGAGCTTCACAAGCTAGGTTATGTTCATAGAGACTTAAAGCCAGAGAATATCATGTTGAACTTTCAGCCTCTTAGAGTTTATATTATAGACTTCAACAGAGCTCAAAGAGTGCAAGCCTCTGCATAAGGAAATGTATACGGCACTCCTGGATATTTTCCAGAGAGAGAGGATTGGAGAGATGGAGACACTTAATGGGATATCTGGGCTCTAGCAGTAATAATAATAGAGAGCGACATGCCAAGAAACGATTACTTTAGCTGCAAGGGTGAGAGAGATTGTAAGCAGAGAATCAAACAATATCTCGATAAAAATAAAATAAATGGAGGTCTCAGAGAACTTGCATACTCAACTATTATCAAGCCAAGCTAAGAGAATTAACAAACAATAGAAACAATTAAACATCATCTTAGAAAGATAAAATTCAGAGAACTGCCACATGACACTAAGCTTATGTTTGTGTGAGATATCTTAAAAACTCGCTTGTTATACTCACTTAAATTACTAATATTTAAACATTAAACCCCTACATAAACCCTATTAAAACCCTAATAAAGTATGCACTAATAGTCTACTTTTATCAATCAAAAACTCAATCAAACTACTGAAAGGGTTTTGGGGTTTTGACTGGTGGTATTCTAAGTTGTTCATAACTTTTCCTTGTTTCTTTAGTCTTATGAACAGAAAGATTATCAACGAATAGTTTAATCTCTTATTCAGGATACTTCTCTCTCAGCTGCTCTAAGAACTTAATATACTGCTCTGTCTTAATAGAGCGAGGATGAATAACATAAGTTTCTAAACCAGCATCCTCGCTAATACCTCCAAGAATTGCCATTGTTTATACCTTGACTTTCTAGTCATATACTTCTATGTTGCTATGCCTCTTATACCAAGACTTCTAGATGAAAGTGTTGAATGTAAACACAGCCTCGTCAGCATGAATAAACTTAATATTATTCTATTAGGCTCTCTGCATTTAATTATAAATATAATTTAAGTTGTTGTTGTAAAATGGCAGAGTGAAATCAATTACTCTCTTGATACGATTTACACCTTTGTA
The DNA here is from genome assembly GCA_000711775.1 of Oxytricha trifallax. NCBI lineage: Eukaryota > Ciliophora > Spirotrichea > Sporadotrichida > Oxytrichidae > Oxytricha > Oxytricha trifallax. The sequence continues at coordinate 2,338 of ARYC01008809.1, forward strand.
AGAGATACCGTTTCGTTTATAAATGTTTGCAACAGACTATGCAGAGATCTTCAACTCAGGGAACTGGCGATGAAACATAATAGCTCGTTAGTCGAGAGAGAAGTGAGCCCAATACTTCAAAGTTTTTTCATTAATAAGATAGTCAATATGCTTCTATAGAAACTTAGACTTCCTCTTAGGCTAAGAATTCAGCTATTATTGCTTTAATTACACAGCTTTCAAGCAGTGAGAACGAACAGTTGTGGGACTACGCTTTAAGAGCAGTGCAATAGACTTATAGTTCAGTACTGGTTTGACTTATTCACTATACATATCACATCCATAACGCAGTTTAAACACTAAATCTATATACTCTTCATCATAAATAGACCCCAAAAGCTTGTAATTTTAGTCTCGCATTTAATTAATAACCCAACCCTAACAAATTCCCTACAAATCAAAGCACTTATAAACCTCATTAAGGGGTTTTGGGGTTTTGATTAATTTAGAATACCTTCATGAATATGATCAGTATGAAATATTTATGAGACAACAATGAATAATAAAAATAAAAGTACATCTATTTTACTTAAATGTGCCCTCGTCAATAACTCATTTAAGAAAATATTTAGTGGCTGATTCTTATTTCTATGTTTAATTAAATTATAATAATAAAGAAAGAATATTTCTTTATAATTATGATATAAATAATGATTGAAATTTACACTAAAAACAATAATTAACTTTCATGAGAGGGTCAAATAAGTAATTTAATAGAAAACTTTACAAAAGAAAAATCTAATGTGAGTTAAGAAGGAAAAAGAAGCTCCCTCAAAGTGCATAATATGATATTAATAAATTTTGACTTTACATAAAGATTTTATGAAATAATTAAAAATAAGAATAAATACCTCAATGAAATAATGTATAGAACAGAGAAAATTTTTTATGTAATTCAAGAATAAAATAGAACATAATGATTATAAAGTTTTAGATGAGTATATTATTAACTAAATCAATCAATAAGATTGAATAAGAAATTGAATAAATCCGAATTTGAAATTTAAAAAGATTGACAAAGACGAGCAATCGATAAAATCCATTTTAGAAAATCCAGTTAATTAATCTGTAATCTAGGTTTAAGAATTTTATGATAAATGACTCTGATTTGTTAAATTTGACTCGCCTTAATAAAAACTAAAATTATCATCGTTTTCATAAATATAAATGCTGTTTTCAACCAATTAACCCATACTTAGCAATTAAGAAATAAGAAATTATTTTATTGTTTAAAAAAGATAAAATATCGTTTTATACAATTTAAATTAATCTATATAAATCGTTATAGGAATTTCAAAAGCATTTGTGGTTGCATGGACTTGCTCTTCAAAGTGGACTGTGGTAACTTTTCTTATGCAGTTCGAATTCCTCGCCCTTAAAATACCAGATACGAATTTAAAGGTATCAATGATGAGAACAATCCAACTTGACCATTTCCAAGTTAGGACTATATAGAGTTATAGTAGTCATATACAATTATTTTAGCAGCTTTATATATGATTACTAAATCTTGCAAAAAGAAGAACTTTTTTTACCAATCCAAAATTCTTGACTCTATCTTCTCAAAACTCCAATTAGTGTCATTAGTGTCTATTTATAATTGTATTTGCTCTTAATTTTATTAATATTAAGAATAAGATGCAATAATTTACAATTTAAATTTAAAAGATTTCCCTGTACTTAGAATTGCATAAATTTATTAAATTTATCTTTATTTATTATTTCTAAAGGTCCCTTAAATCACTTGCTTAAATAAATTAAATAATATTTGGTTTAAAATCAAAATTAATTCACATGGGACTTGGATCTTATCACATCTATTTCTTAAATAAAAATTATTCAAGTTGTTCATTTTTGTCAATTAATAGTTGAAACTCTTGGCAATCTAGAAATTTAAAATAGTTCTTGCCCACTTAAATTTTTTTGATACCAATTCAGGCCTTTAATTTTCATCGATTTTGCTTTTTTAGGTGAAAAACTCTCAATAGTTTAATCTCATTGATTAAATTGAGCAAATCAACTTCCTTTTATAAATATGACTATCGAAATAAAAGACTCAAGAATGCTTTAACCAGAATAATAAAGTGGGTCTTTCCATTATGCCAATCTTTGCTACATTTATCGTTACTATACAAAGCATGATCTTCTTAAACTTTCCTTGTTCTTAATATATTGCATTATTATAAAAATCACCTATAAGTTTTATTTGTTCTGAGGATTTTTTGAGGTCGATGAGGAAATTGAGGACCCCGAGAGAAATAAGGACCCTGAGGAAATTCAGGTCCTGAGGATTTTGATATCCCTAAAATCACGAAGTATAAAGTCTATTAATATACTACTCTTTACAAAAATTCTTCAAATGCAACTATTGATAATTGTCATTTGTAGTTTTGTCAACTAGATGGAGATAAGAAGGTCATAAATAATCCTATAATAAAAGCTGTTCAAGATATATTTTACATCCTTTAATGTCTTTTAATGAAGTTATGCTATTAGGTAGATTTTTTTAAAAGTAGAGTAAAACAAAATAATTAATCTAGACTAAGTCTTAATCTACCTGTTTAAACTCAACTTAAATTATTTCTTCTAATTCAATCCACATGTTTTATTAATATGACTCATCATTTCCTACAATCCAGCCTAGAGTGATAGAATCAATCTTCACTCCACTCAGCTTTTCTTAATCTTTCCAATTGATGAAACTGGATTAAATTATTCTAACTTTAGAGCGAAAAATATTATTATAATTACTTTATTTATGGGGAACATTCTTCTAAGCTTCATAAAATAATTCCATCAACTATGTATGAACAGTAACCTTTTTCATTATTTCTTTGTATAATTTGACCACAAATTTTCTTACAGTTTAGTTCTATAATAGGCAAAAAAATCTTGATTGCTAAAGAAATTTTGTGAAAATTTATAAGGATTCGTATTTTCTTTTTTAACTTAAGTTAAAAATTGACATAGTTCATGGATTTGCGACCCAAAGACATGGTCATCCCTTTCATAGTTTATGGAGGCTATTATTAATATTACAATATCTTCATTCAAAAATAATGATAATAGCATTTATGATAGCGTTTTATGAGTTGTAGTAGCTATAAATTTAAACATAACTTTTATAAGAAAAGCAAGAATTTATGCGAATGAAAGTATATAAATAATTTAAGTTTGAATTAAGTTAGCTATTAAGTTTTTAAAATTATTAATTGATATTCTTAAATTTAAAATTCAAATTCTTAACATAATACTCATCAAATTAAATACAGCGCTTAATCATCATGATAGAAAACTAAGCTGAAGGAAATAAGAATGAATCAATAATTCCTTAATCTTTTGAGAAATAGCTCCAATAAAGCAACAACATCTACGAGGAGATGATGAGGGATCAAACGAGGGAACAAAACTATATTTCCTTAACACAAAAGAGCAGGAAGCAAAAAAGTAAGACCTTCTAATATCAAATTGCTCATTTTCCTTAACTTATTGATCGAGTTAGAGGATCTTCTCAGACATTAGTATAACATTCTATAAGAGCCATGACATTTTAAAAAGAAAGTTCCTTAAGGAACTTAGATAAATCTGTAGATGTAGAGAATTTTCTAGTTGACTACAACTTCTAGAAGAAGTTAGCCTTGCCAGGATATGATATTTAACACTTGTAAATTCATGATTCAAGATTAACTTTTAAACTTACCTTAAATTTTAAAGTTATAACTGCAATGACTTTATTGATTAGCGAGGTATTCAAGCCCATAATTAGTTCAAACGACATTCCTTGATTTATAAGCAAATTTATCTTCTTCAATTGATAACAACAAAGATCCTCAAAGTCCTTTAGGCTAAAAGTATCACAAGTAACAGCCAAGTTGTATACTTAATAAGGCTAAGAGTTTTGCCCAAAATGATAACTTTCTTAACAGCAACATTGGCCTTAAGGTGAATCATCAGTAGAAATAAACCCTTAGTCTAATAATCTTGTAGAAGTCCTGAAAAGAAAAATAACTGCAAACTGTTGAAATGAGTTTATTTTTCTTCCAGCTGATAACAGAGATAACTTTCTGGAAGCTATTCATTTAATAAACAGTTAAAGTCTAATAGATTTTCTAAGGAAAATAATAATAATAATGCGATCACATTGAGGTCTCTGGGGACTCCCAATCTATTCTTATGTAATTAAGATAAGGGATAAGCCCTTTTATATATAATTAAAATTTAAGTTAATCATCTAATATGTTCTCTCCTATATAATTTGTCAATTAGTATAGGGCAAGATTCAGTTTTGTGGATCTTGCCTTCTATGTGTCTTCAACTGCTCCATATAAACTCTTTCTTAGTAGAAGTTCTGAGTTTCTTCTATGAATTAGTTCATTTCAGTAGTGTAATCATGGAATTTGACTTCCTCATAAATTGAGAAGTATAGGTGTTGTTAGAGTTACTCTTAGACATCGGAGTCTTAAAAGAGATTAGTGAATGTATTCACCATGCACTATTTGGAATAACAGAATCGACGCCATTTGTTATTCACTTTTAAGTGCTCCATAGTTTATTTCAACTTTAATTAATTAATTAAATAAACTTAATGGTCTCTACTTAAGGACTGTTAAAACTATTAGTATCTGAGTTTGTGTTGGTTAAAGTGAAATTATTTGAGAATATCAGAAGGGGTTTAGGAATTTAGGGGTTTAGGGGTGTTGTAGGAAAAAGTTAATCCTATCAGTCAAGACCCTGTTTTTGCCTACTGTATGAGTGATTGGTGTTCTAGTATCGTATAACTAATTTGTATATCCTCTTTAGTTTTGTCAGCCTATTGTCGTCAAATAATTTTAAAATTAAATTTAATTAATAAATGAATTAAATATTTTGGTGATTCATGATTAAATGACTGCTATTATTTTAAAGATTTTAGGTCAATCACTGTTAAGGAGTGATTCATTAAGAACAAACTTTTGTTTTCGTGACGTATTAGTTATTAAACTCTTGAGTGATGACGTTTGAGTACCAAATAGGAAATTTGGAAAATCTTATTAATGTCGGATCTTATCAAAACTTAAAAGTTATCGTGGTCACTTTTTACGATGAGGATTTTGAATTCAGAGTAGGTGTTATTACTTAGTTATTGGGAGCTGACTTATGTTAATTTTGATGCTAGTAGAAAGCATATAAGTCTCTTTGTTGATCTTAAGGAGTTATTATAAGCTGTTGCTCTTCAAATCGTAAACTGGTATCTTTTAGAAAGAGACATTGCTTAATAGAACAGAGAATGTACTTTTTGGGATTGAAACTTACGTGGTCCCTATAAAATAGGTGACTTTTTAGAATGAGTAGTGATCCTTAGTGTAAATGAATACTAAAGGATGTATGTTCCATGTGCCATCGAAGGATAAGTTTCAATGGCGGACTAGGAAAAAGCCAAGGAGACTATGGGCTTTGATATGGCAATCAAAGGAATCATACTCTATGATTATATGCCATTCAGTAGAGTATATAGGCAGGATTAGTCTTCTCACTAAGGCTTACGAGAAAATAGTCTACTGGGAGCGCTTTTCGGACCGGTAAGCATAGTCTACTTACAAGGTAGACTGAGAAACCATGAACGGTTCGCTTGATCCAGTACGTTCTTAGTCACTTCTATTAACTTTTTAAGTAAATAACTAAGGAAAATAGTAAGTTTATGCTCAAATTTAAATATAGATATGATTTTCAAAATATGCCTAGAACTCTGCATCAGCATACACGATTTCATTCAGGTAAAGACAATACTTTTTGTCGCTTTTATACAATTTTATAATAACCATACAATCGCATTTGACTGGGAGTTGTAAAAAGGCTTCGATACTGTTGGCAATTTGAACAGATATCTTTATATCATTATTACTTGATAGTTTCATATTTGCTAAATGAGATTCAGAAATTTGTAGAATTTTAAGTTCATTTGGACAACCTTAATTCCAAAAATATGAAAATTTTTTAGCAATGGTTAGTTAATCTTTAGGTCGTAAAACTCCTCCCAAAAACCTTATTTTTCCTCAACAAGCCATTCATCAGAGTGATATAAGAGGATCATTGAATAGGACTCCTTAGAGGCGTGCCTATCGAAGTTGTTTAATATTGTAGAAATACATTTGAATTTGGAAAATTAATTATAATTAAAATAAATATTAAATCAAAATTGTTGCAGTTAATGTTGGCCAATTTAAAAAATCTTGGGCTCTTTCGATAGAGAATTCAAAATTAGCTGGACTTTATTATTGGCGGTACTATTTTATCGCATCCCTGGAAAGAGATAACTTGACTTTAATGTGAGGGTATAATTTAATGAATTTAGATGCATTTAATTAAAGTGAATTTATCTCTTTCCAGGGATGCGATAAAATAGTACCGCCAATAATAAAGTCCAGCTAATTTTGAATTCTCTATCGAATGAGCCCAAGATCGTTCAAATTGGCCAACTTTAACTGCCACGATTTTGATTTATATTTATTTTTATTATAATTAATTTTCCAAATTCAAATTTATTTCTACAATATATTATTAATATCATTTCATTGAATTAAGCTTAGAGTGAAGATCAATTAAAGAAATTTTAAAAGGGATGAGAGACATATTTAACAATAAATTAGACTCTCTGAACCAAAGTCAATTCATCAACTTTTGAAATAGCCTTTTACAGTCCTACTGTAAACAATTCATAATGGACTAGTAAATTGAAAGAGATATAAAGATGGCTTAAGTTGTTTACTTCTTGATGATCTAGAAAACGCAATTCTGCTTAGAATTCATCGAAGATCTTTTACACAGCAATTTTTGAAATCTTGACTAGAAGCTCTCATTTCCTAAATCTACTAATTAATTCACCACAGATCAAAAGAAACAAGCCCAATAGCAATTTCAGGAGAGAAGTGATGGGGAGGTATTAATGCTAAATTTTATAAACTCAGGCTATAAATAAGTAATTAAAATCTTAGATTTTTATAAACAACAAGAGATATTACTCTAATTTAAATTACTGAACCTCCAGTTCTTTGCTCAAATACTATTTTAGAGTAATCAAACAATCATAATAAATAATTTTGAAAATAGATGATTACTACATATAGATCAATTATAAATGAAAAACTATAAGCCTTTAAACAAAGTATAAATCTAATAAACGTTTCATTGTCTTTATGTTACTTTTACGAAATCATCATTTGCATATTTGAATACTCCTTCACCATTTTTCTTAGCTGATCTTCGAAGTCTTTGTTTGATCCCATCACCACTCTAACCAGGTAGACCCCTGTAAATTAAAAATTAGATATGTTTTTTGTAACTTACATTTTTATTATGTGACACTGCATCTTCTGCCTAGTCATATTTCCATTTTCTATAATTTCTTATTAATTTCATTTTTAATTATCGAATTCTAATTATAAATTGTAAATCTTCTATTTATCAATCTGGGAATGGGAAATGATAAATCCTCGCTCACTACTTGCTCGGCCATACATTTAAAGCAATGAAACATGATACTCCTTTATGAATAATTGAGGCTGGTACCTCTATCACGCCACTACAATTGTCAATGTAAAAATAAAATCAATAATTATCTCTCTAACCAAATTCATCTCAAAAATCAAGAATCTAATAACTAGAAATGTTAATCGAAACAATTTGAGGCAGTATGATTTTTAAAAATTATCAATTTATCTAAAACACTAATATTTATATTTGTTTATATTCATATTATTATTATGTGAATATTTTCCAAATAATTTTCATATAATAATCTATAATATTTTTTATCCAGAGACTTGAAGGCAATCAAAACCCCAAAACCCCTTAGTGAGGTTTATAAGTGCTTTGATTTGTAGGGTATAGTTGGGGTCTTATTGGGGTTAGTAGAGAAATTAGGCCAATTTACAAAATGAGAAATAGAAATTAGCGAAATTTAGGGTCGATTTATGATGAGAAATATTTAGATTTACTGCTTCAGCTTAGGTATGGTACGAGTATTAATATAGATTAAGTCAAACCAGTATTGAATTATGCAGCTATTGCAAAGCTCTTACACAAGAGTGCCTCTACTGTTAGGTATCACTGCATGTTAGCTGTTTAGCATTTTAATTCTGGTACTTGAAAGCATCCTGCTAGAAAATAAAAGTTCTCACAGCATCATATTGACTACCTCTGTGACTCTAAGACTTTAAAGTATTGGGCACACTTTCCTCTAGACTAGCGAGCTGTAATGTCTCATCGCAAGTTTCCTGATATGCGCATCTCTCCTTAGACTATAGCCAACATTTATAGAAGAAATGGTATTACTTTCAAGACTGTCAACAGAGTGAAGAGAGTGATTGATTTTACAGTGCCATTTTATAGTAATAATTTAAACTATATATATGATTAAATGCAGAGAGCTATTGATAATAACATCAAGTTCATACATGCAGATGAAGCTGTGTTTACTTTCAACACTTTTATTAATAAGTCATGGTATAAGAAGTATGATAATATAGAAGTTTATGACTAAAAAGTGAAGGTAGTCACCCATGCAATTTTAGCTAGTATAAGTGAAGATTCAGGCTTAGAGAGTTATGTGATTCACCCTCGCTCTATTAAGCGAGAGTAGTATATAGAGTTCCTACATAAGCTCAGAGAGAAGTATAGCAACCAAGAGATCATCCTGTTTGCTGATAACCTATCAGTTCATAAGACTAAGGAGTCTAAGAAAGCTTATGAAGACCTAAACATAACTCCTGTTTATAACATTCCTTATAGTCCTTAATTTAATGGAATAGAATTCTACTGGAGTTAAATCAAGACTCACTACAAGAAGCTGCTGCTCTATCATCTTATGCATGACTTGCCTATCGATACAGTAGACTTGATTCAAAGCAGCTGTAGAGAGTAAGCGTAGATAAGACAACAGTTTGTGCGAGAGAAGGAAGAATGAATGTTTATAAATAAGTTTTAGATTTAAACGAATGAATATATACACATATTAAATTGGCCCATAAAAGGGTTTGGCTTCTCTTTCTTCTCCTCTTCTTAGGCTTGCTTGGACCCATATTTCTTCTCTTTGTGCCAGCTCCTGCATCTATGTTCATTTCTTCTGGCTTTTAGACATATTTATAAAGTCTCTTGCTCACATCATAAATAGTCTATGACTTTCTCTCTCTGTGAACCTTCGCATGCTCTTTCATTAGGAATATACCAGTTCCAGGTTTCCCTACAAAGTTATGAATCAAAGCTTACTAGAGAGGAATGGGTGCTTCTTAAGCTAAGCGAGCCAGGTCTCGCTTATTAGTATGCCTTGCTTCTTTTAATCTTCAGGAGAAATAGAGTAGCGTTTTTTGTGAGCTTCTTCAATGATCTCTCTGAGATAACTCGCTCTTAAAGTGCCAAGAACTCCAAAAAAGAAGCTCCTTTCTGGAAGCTTGTTAGAGAGTTGTTTCTTGGTAGGAAGAAAAACTACCAACTCTTCATCTTTCATCGCATCCTCGTAGAGATTAGTGACTGAAATCTCTGGGTAGTTTGGTATATCTATCAACTTTATTTCACTGTTTTTGAAGGCTTTCTTCTCATCGCAGAGTATAGCTTTAAGAATGAAATTTTGGTACCTTCCATCGTTGGAAGGAATAAACCCACTATAGTATATGATTAAGTATATGTCACATGCTTACCATGCTAAGTGAAGTATCGATAGAGATCCTCCTTGCTTCTAAACCTTGAGATCATTTGTTAAGCTTCAACCCTCTTCATTGCAGTACTTATAGATTCCATCCTTGTTCCTTCTCTTGTTATTGAATTTCAAATTTTAATATATAGAGTTCTGGATCCTACTGTTAAAAATCTTAGTATTAAATATGGGCATCTTATAGGAGGTCAACCTGGTAAGGATACGTGGTGAAAGCTGGCAGAAGCTGTAACAAATTTCTGAGATGGAGCTCCATTTTTATCAATTTAGTTCCATTAAATTAGTACTAAATTTGTTTAAATTTGATTAGTACCGGTACTAAATTCGTTTTAATTTTAATTGGTACCAATTTAATAGTACCAAAACTTAATTAGTACCTAGTTTTAAACTAATGAGGTTTGAATGGAAAAGTTCCAAAATGGTTCAAAACCTAATTGGTACCAGTACCTACCTGAATTTATTCTCAGCTGGTACCAAAATTAAAAATATTAAGCATAAAATTAGAAAAATTATAGTTAT
>ARYC01008810.1:0-26584 GCA_000711775.1 Oxytricha trifallax
AGAGAAGTGAGCCCAATACTTCAAAGTTTTTTCATTAATAAGATAGTCAATATGCTTCTATAGAAACTTAGACTTCCTCTTAGGCTAAGAATTCAGCTATTATTGCTTTAATTACACAGCTTTCAAGCAGTGAAAACGAACAGTTGAGGGACTACACTTTAAGAGCAGTGCAATAGACTTATAGTTCAGTACTGGTTTAAGTTATTCACTAAACATATCACATCCATAACGCAGTTTAAACACTAAATCTATATACTCTTCATCATAAATAGACCCCAAAAGCTTGTAATTTTTGTCTCGCATTTAATTAATAACCCCAACCCCAAACAAATTCCCTACAAATCAAAGCACTTATAAACCTCATTAAGGGGTTTTGGGGTTTCGAATGTCTGTGTAGCCTTTTTATTTGATACAAGTAACAGGTTTTGAAAAATCAGAAGAAAATCCTACACCTTTGCCCATTGCCTTAGTACCTTTAGTTTCATATATCGCCTCTTTGCTATTTTCTCTATTTGTGTACAAAAGAATGATGCAAAGACTAAGGAACAGATTCATTCCTCTACTTTTATCTGTGATAATAATTTCAGTAGCTTCAATACCATACCTCTTCTTAAATAAGGAACCAAGCGTTAGATGGCTAGTATATGTATTATCTTCAATGCAAGGAGTGGGTCTAGCAATTATGATAAATACAGCTACAAGTTTAATATCGGATGTCATTGGAAAAGATGATTAGAGCTCAGCCTTCGTTTACGGGGCTTATAGTTTCTTTGATAAAGTATCCAATGGACTTATAATCTTTGGAATCACAGCAGTCTGGATTGAGAATCACAAAATCTATTTTATAAATTGAATTACTCATAATTAAAAAATATTAATCCTATTGCTCTGAGATGGTGTATAGCAGTCATTCCTCCAGTCTGCTCTTTAGGAGCATTTCTACTAGCATATATTGGCAATAAAAGGTTTGGGTAAAGATTAGCGAAGCTTTCTGCGACAAAATCAAGAACCTAGTAATAATAATGAATGTACATTCCATCCAATTACAATAATTAGCTGAATTAATTATATCCCAGAAATAATACATAAATTGTTAAAAATATGACTCTTAGTTGAAAATTTTGGTAAAAAAGTGAATTATATTCTAAATAAAAAATTATATAATATTATAATTTTATAAATGATAATCTCAATAAGATACTTAAGGGTGATTTAATGAACAAAATTAGTAAATTTAATAAGTTAATAAATTAGCTAAACTTTTAAAAATGTTTGGTATATAATTATTATATTTTATTAAAATATCATAAAATTTTAGATTATTTATTATAAATAACAATTATATTAAGAGCTCTTTATCGACATAATAAGAATTTTTGAGTTATGAATAATATAAATTTTATAACTTCAGATTTTTTAAAACAAAACTTTTCATAATTTAAATTCAATTTACTTCAATAAATAAAATTTATTTTAAAAAAAATACTGCCTCATTTAGATGTTAAATATGAAGAGAAATTGTTTGTATAAAAGATGAATATATTATATACGAAATAAATAAATTAGTTTCATGTTAAAATTTAAAATTTAGGACTCTTTATTTATAAAATATTTTTATTTCTAAAACCCATATATCTACTTTGAGTTATCATGGCAAGATTAATGAAATTAACAACCTCACACGACAAGAATCTGATAGTTTACTAAAACTAAATGTATATGAATAAGGTAATAATCTCAAAAATAATAATCATCATCGTCAAAATCAAACTTTAGTTTTCTTTAAAAGTCGGATTTCATTGAAGTATAGAAGTTTTAGGTCTTTTCATTCTTTCTCTTTGAGTATCCTTTTGAGTTTTTTTGCTTATTTTACATTTCCTCAAAACTTGAGAAATATCCACTATTTTACTTGCTTGAGTTGCTGCTATTATCAGGGCTCTCAGGAATATTCGTGAATTTAACCACGGCTTTTTTCTTGATTTTTGACTATGAATATAGTGAAAAAGCAGGGCTAATGTTGCTTGTGAGCTTGGAAGTAGATTTAAGGGCCTCACAGACAGCCAATGTTGAGCAATATTGCTTCTTTGCCATTACTTTTCTTTAAGAAATATCAGTTTTTTGAGCAGTTAAGTTTTTGGGAGCAGGTAAATCTTGGAAATCCGTGTTCTTTCTTGGTGGAGGAGATTGAAATTGTATCTCTTAACATTTATAGGAGAATGTTAACTTCGGAGACTGTAAGTTGAAAGCTTTCTGAGGAGTTAAATCAGGGTCTACCGGCTCTGGCTCTTCTTAGCTATCACCCTTTAATGGAGGCATAATGACGCCTTAGAGAGTATTAGAAGAGAATTTTGTTTTGGTTTACATTAGAATAATAATTAATTAATCTCTGAAAATCTCAGGATTTTATTTTAATTAATAAGATTGATCAAAAATGAAGAAAGTTAAACTTTTTTAAAGGTAAATTGAAGTTCATAATTATATAGTCAGTCTCTCTTGCCAAAGATTTTGAGGATTTCTAAGAATTAGGAAAAATAATTCTTATAGCTAAGCCATAATAAACTACAATTAATGAAAATAAGTTTATAAATTGATTATTTTAATTGTAACTATAATCCTTTACATCCAATAAATTCCATTTTTAGTAGAGAAGGCTTGTTCCACATTTATTATAAATCATTTTTTAAAGACTAGAAATAATATATTTTATAATTTTAATTATTATAATCAAAATTCTTACCTTATTGAATATTATAAATCTATTTAATGACTATTTAATAAAATGACACTAAATAGATTGATAATATCAAGATAGATAATCAAAGCTCCAAGTACATAGTCCTCATCGCTCAATTCATATCTCTTACTTCCAATGATCATTTGAGTGTCAACAATGAGGTACACTCCAAATATCAAAACGAATAGGACACTGATGAAAAGTGACATGATTTGAGAGTAGAGGAAGAAAGACATGATTATTGTTAAGAAGAGCACAGAAAACAAGAGTGAGTATAACCCTCTCATGATAGTGAAATCCTCTTTGGTTGTCCAAGCGTAGTAAGTAAGTCCACCCACTGCTCCTGCTGTCATTAATGCAGAGGAGAACACACTTACTGGGTCGTAGAGGGTACATATATTGGCAACGCAATACCCCATACAAATGGTAAATGCCCCTAAACCCCTTAGCATAATAATATAAGAGCGGAAGATCTTTTCAAGATATAATCAATTAGCGTCTTTTTTACTTTTTTAATTATTTTATTATCAAATAAAATGACCTTTGGTTTATGAAATAATTAAAATTATATTTATCCCTGCTTGCCAATTTTAATTTAATTTTGTGTTTAGGAGATAGTAATTAGTAGGTACGGTTCTTGAAAGCTATCTGCAACAAAGTAGAGCAATTTCAATGACAATTGCTGCCACAAGTGCGAGTCCTACTAAACTTGGGTTGCTCACCATAAACGTCAAAGCACCAGATGAGAACATAGGTAGAGCAGTTATGAATACAGTAACAATGAGTTAGACAAATACGATTCCATAAACTTTCTTAATGAAACCATTTCTATCCTCTTACTCAATGAAAGTTCTCTTTTCATTGACCTGCATGTTGTTGCGATTATCTAGTTCGTCAAAGTTTTACATTTTTTTGTTTTTATATGAAAGTTATTTTAATATATTATAATCTATTACTATAAATCCAACAAAAGGATTTTCATCTTTATATGAAAAACAATGATGATTATTGAAGTAGATATTAAAAGTTAAAATTTCATTAATTCCATAAAATTAAATACATACTAAATTCATTTAATTGATTTGCACATAAGTAATCTATTTTATTTCACAGATCTGTTTTCACTTATTTTTATTATTTAGCAATTTACTTACTTTACTGCTTTTTTTACCTTCTCTTTAGATTTTTATGTTGCTTCACTCTCTTTAGATATTTAACCATCTCCTTATACCCCCCTAAATATCTTAAAATGTGGAACCCCCACATTCAATATAAAAAGTTTATCCCCAAATTTCTGAATTTTATATCCTAGATGATATCTTTTTTTTTTAAAAATATTTTTATCATGAAATTAATTTAAGATAAATTTCTCTTAGTGTCAAATGATTTTTATTTTTTTACCTTCCTCAATCGACCTCCGTAAAAATATACCCTAAATAGTAAAAATTTAATTAGTAATTTTCATAAATTCTTACTAATCCTAAACTATTAAATAACATTATAATTTTGTTACAAATCATTCATATAACTTAAATTATATACATTCGAATCGATAGTAAAATCTGGAATTCGTAAATTTTCAAATCATATATCCAATTTTTAAATTAAAATTTATATAGCACAAAATATTAATCAATAAAGTTTTATTTAATGACTCCATCTCATTACGTTCTTATATTAATAAAATTATATTGCAAGTAACAAAATCTAATTGAATTAAATAAATTTTTTAATTTAAATTTTTTAATTTTATAAATGAATATTTGATTGTTTAAATTAACTAATTCGTTATTTTGCTATAAATTCGAATACAAATGATTTAAATTATTTAAAAAAAGTTGTTACAAATTTATCATTAGTAAATTGTATTAAATATGAAGAAGAAAATATGCATATAATAAAATCAGATTTTATTTAATCAAAATGGGAGTATTTATCTTTGAAAGTCAATAAAGAAAGGGAAAGTTATTAAATAATTAATATCAGCTGCAGAATAATAATAAAATTTATAGAAAAAAAATAATATCTTAAGAATTTTAAAAATGTTATCAAGGAATAAATTTAGATTTTGCGGATAAATATTTTATAATTTATGTTGGGTTATTTAAGGTAGTGGGAGAGTCAACTCAAGGTCAGATATCCATGATACTCGCCCTAATCTTTCTTAGCTTATGCCACATATTAATCAAGATCTTTTCCCTTCAAAACAACTATTTGTACCTTATCTCTCCCCTCTTTTAAAAATATGTTCCCAGCTTGTGAACTGAAACCTTCGTTTTAGATTAAAGTTTTGTTTTGCACTTTATTGATAAATGCTTATGCTTCTACTTGAGTAGAGAATCTTACATTGCTTTCTTTAGTGGCTTTGTTATAATCTGCATGTAGTGGTTCTGCAAAATGTCTAACTTATTCTAGAATATTATGCTTGCTTAGTATTGTGATTGGTAGATTCTAAATCTTTATAATTGATCCAGCTTCGTAATTTAGCTAAAAAGCTTCATTGTCTGCCTTCTTTTCAATGAACATAGATTCTGGATTTAACTTAGCGAGTTCCCTCTTGATATTCTATACTTCCTGTTTTTGCAAATTCCATTCTTTTTTGGGAATCACTTTGAGGGCTTCTATTGGTTCATCAGAGAATATGTAATGAGGGTGATTGGGGTTAGTTAGTTCCTCAACGATTTTATTGTTAAACATTTCAACAGCATGTTAGGCCTCTTCTGGACTTGAGTACTCGACAAATGCGAAACCCTTAGGCAAGCCACTTTTGGGATATCTGGGCATTTGTACATTTATAATTTTGCCTGCTCTCTTGAAAATGAAAGTCATCTTCTCGATATCCATAGCTTTAACAGGGAACTTCTCAACATAAATCATGCATTGATCTATTGCTTTTACATCTACTTAATTTTTCTTGAATGGTATTCTGCGCTTTACTTTCAACCCATCTTTAGATAATTTAAGCATTTTAGAAAACTTCAGTGATTCCTATAGTGCTTATATTTGAGCCTCAGCACTTTCATTTGACATGTAAGAATCTCCAAATATCTTTTTCACTCTATTGAAAGTTAGGAAGAGTGCTACATCTAGGTTAGGGTCCTTTTAGAGCTTTTCATACAAGAAATTATCTTTCATTAAGTTGGAATTTCCCAGATAAAATTCAAGTTAAAATCTTAAAGATTTCAGCAATGATCGATGCCTCAAAGCTTCATCAGTTTACTCTAACATGGATTGATCTTGGTTTTGCTTAAATTTATTTGGTCTTTTAATATTAATAGAATATATTGAAAGTCTTAATACGTCATTTTATGCATTAATTTAATAAGAGCATATGCATTTCTATTTAAGCAATAGGTTCTTCTCTTATAAAATTTGATTCTGGATTCATAAAAGTTCTAAGCTTTCTCTTTGGATTTTTCTTTTTCTTCAACTCCATTTCCATCAAATGTCTCTTCCTCTGCTATTTAGATAGTTTTTTCTTGTTCTACTCTTTATTTTGTTTTTGCATTTAAATCTCAGGGTTTGCACTGGACTTTGGGTCAGGAATATTTTAAGATTTTTGGGGTAAGGGGTTTCCCTCCTTTTAGTTTAGTGATGTTGCGGACAAATTACTTTACATTTATTATTATTAAGAAAATTATAAAATTGATTGCTTTTAGTGGTAAGTATATTTATCGTTTAAACTATTCTTCTCGATGCTATTTATATCACTCTCACTCATCGAAACATCTTCCTCATCATTGAAATAATTCATTTTTAAAAAAATTTATTATAAAAAATCTTTTATGAAAAGTTTTTTGTATAAATTAGACATATAATGATTGCGAATTCTTTTCTTTACTCTTAATAAATAATAAAGAGGAATTACTCTTTATCAACATTAATATTAAATATTAAAAAAATGAATTTGGAAATGTTCATACTTTAAAATTACGTAGATTTAATCTAAAAATACTATCTTAAATTACATAACTTGTATTAAATTAAATTTAACTTTCCTTAAAACAAAAACATGGGCCCATCTTCTAGTAAATCTAAATCTAAGAAACTAAATGTATTTATTATTTCATTTTAAATAAAAATTAGAAAGATAAACTTGAATTATAAGATAAAATTCAAAATGCAAGCAGTGATTAAGATTGTGAAGACATTCTATCGCATCCAAAGATCTTTTAACTTAGATTTACAAATGTAGGAATTATTTTTTTATGAGTTTAAAACTATGTTCTGAACTATTCTGTTAATGACCTGATTAAAATAACTAAAACTTAATCCTTTTTGTAGTTAAATTTGACTTTCATCTAATGGGCTGTATAATTAAATAAGTAAAGCATTAATCCGCAACATGTATAAAATTTAATTATATACTGCAAGAACTACAGGCTGCTTATATATGTGATAAAACGCTTAAAATGCCAAGAAAGCTTGAATGAAAATAATCAATTAGAGGACTAGGGACTATCAAAATTGAATTTACTATTTGAAGTTTAAAATACCTCTCTCATAAATGGAGTAGAAATCAAGCCATAGTAGAACCTAGATAGAAGCGTGGAGAAAAACAGCGAGTAAAGTATAGAGAAAAGTTCAAATTCAAGGAAATATCGGATTGAATAAAAATCAAGCAAGAAAATTAAGAAAAATCCTGAAATGTAAAAAGACTAGCTTCATTAATTACAAGATATCTTAAAAGAAAAAGATAGAGTAAGCTTATAATTTAAATTAAATTTTCTCATAGTTGGGGAATTCTCTATTACATACTGCAGCACTAGCGAATGATGAAAAATTCATAAATGCTTTGACTTTGATTAATGATTTAGATCCACTTGAGTAGAACACTCAAAATAAAATGGCTTTTTAATTAGCTTTGGAATTCAATAATTTCTAAGGACTTCCACACCTGATTCCTCCAAGTCTTTTAAATGCTGATCCAAATATTCAAAGAATAGTACAGGAAAACTGTTCTCCATAGAGAAAGAGCGACAAGCATAAAAACTAAATATCACGGTAATCAGATGAGGAGAGTATTGAGCATCTAAAATCATAAGAAGTGGAATCAATGAATGAGCATATGAGATTCATAAATTAAAGCCCATAGCCTAAGACAATTACCAATCAATATGAAAAGATGGAGAAAGATTCAATGATTTCTGATCTTGATGTTTTAGTTGTAAAGTCACTCAATAAAGAAGGACTATTCAATGAGAAAGAGATAACTTAGAAGTTCAAGGGATTTAGACAGAGCTTAAACAGCTTTAACAATTAATAACATCGCTAAAGTATGAATAATACTATAGGGAATGAGTAAACATTTATGAATCACGATGAAAGCTACTATATGGTTAAGAGAGGGAAAATAATAATTGGAGACAAAGATTACTCTCTACACGATCCAGGGACAAGTGGAGTCAATGTAACTAGTCAGGCAAGTCAAAATAAATAAAACACAATCTTATCAGATCAAGATTGTGCTTAAACTGTTGCTGAAATATTGCGGACTAAAGAATACCTGTAACCAACAGTAAGGTCATTAAGAATTAAAGAATGATGCTGAAAGTGTTTTTAAATTTCATTTTAAATTATGAATTATTCTAAATTGCAAAATATTAAGTATAATAAAATTAATGAAAATGAATCTGATACCGAGTCTATCTGCTCTCTCTTGCAATTTTGAAATATTTATGTTTTTCTTCCCAAACTCTTGACATTGAATCCAGTTGCAAGAAGTGCTTTTCCTTTCTTCATGAGATCTAATTCATTGAACTCAGGAGTGGCGCCTTCTCTTACCTCCTCAACTTGACCTACCAAGGCTTATGCATTTTCAAGAACTGCGGGTAATTGTTCAAACTACAAAATCTATTTTTTGATTTCTTAAGAGCAGACATATCTCCTTTCACGAGAGATACTAATCTATACATCTATAAATTCAGAAAGCATGTTTAACTTCAGAACCTGGCTATTCATAGAATCCAGTTGCGTATTTATTAAAATCTACTTATTTTAGATGACCAGTAATATCCTTAAAAGAATCAAGTACTTCTTTACATTTATCGAAGAAAGCGTCAATTGATGGAACACCAACTGGTTTAAAGTTAACTTCAGAGACGTTTGGCTCAGCGTCTGATTTTCCTTTGCTAGCTCCACAACCCATTGCTGTTTGTTTAGATATTACAAAAAATGATATTAGTTTTAATAATGATAGCTATTAAATCCTTTTATAATAAAGCTATTAAATGGGAACTCTTGATATTTATTGTCTTTAAATTGTTGTCAAATGATGCATCTTAATTAATTTTATATGAATTTCTCCTCTTGAATCCCTAAGCTCTTAAAACTCTATTAATTCCATCATGAATAGTATTTATGAAACATTTTAAGCTGCAATCTTTGACTTTCCTACGAATTTTCCTTCTTAATCCATAATATCAATGCCCTTTTCTAGCTCAGTTCTTCTCATGAAAAATGCATTCAAATACCCTGCAGTTGAGCATGCAAAGAAACTGCTTATTGAATTCAAAACTATCAATCTATGTAAAATTATTCATCAAAGCATTATAAGTCTAGTTAATCCACTACCAAAAAATGGTATTGAAGGGGGTAGGGGCTGCGATATTGCTGTTAAAAATAATGTATTTTGTAAAAACAAAATATAAATATAATTAAGCAAATATTTTGATAAGATTATATATATATAGGCATAAAATATGTGTAATTTAAGTATTATATTAAAGAAATTAATTAATTCAATAAATTAATAATATTTCAAAAACTTAAATTGCTTAAGTATAATGAAACCAAACGCAATTGGGATGTTGCAAGGTAAAGTTATAAAATAAAGAACAATACCAAATTAATTACAATAAAGACTCATTAAAAATTTAAATAAATAATATATATTATTAATATAGAATTCATTAAGCAAATATATAAATATATCATGATAAATAATTCGATTTTTAGAACTTAGGTTAGAAACTTTAGTTTGGTTAGTTATTTTTTAATATAGATAAAAAGGCATGTATTTTACTTTCATTAAACATATAAGAGTTTTAAAATAATGGCATTTTTTATAAGATTTATTCCTTTAATTTCATTTTTTGAAATTTCTTAATTCCTCTATATAATAAAAAATAAAATTCAAAATTATTGCAATTCAAGAAATATACGTCAATATTACGAAGTGTGATAAGTTTCATAAAAACAAAATATCCACATAAGTATTAGTACATTTTAATCGGGAAAATATTACATTTGAGGCTTGTATTGTTAAAGATTGATATTTAGGAAGAATTAAATTAGGTATTCTCATATATAGATCAAACAAATATAATATTAAGATACTCAATTGAATCAAGCGGTAGTTTCAGCAATCATGTCAGTTGTAGGGTAATCGCTTGGCCAGAATCTGATATCAGATTAATAAAAGTCAAGATATATATTTCTCTCTTGCATTTTGGATTCCCACTCAGTTCTCTGGTCCTGAGTATATTTAATTGGTCCATGAATGTGCTTGTAGCATGGGACTGGTTGTGAGATATCGCTTTAAGCGCAAGTAGTGCCTGCTGCCTTTACTTTAGGGAGATTCATTTTAAGTTCCATAATAGCGTCCTTAAGCTCATTCAGATCGCTTTTAAATCCCTCAATTGCTGATTTAATAAAGCCTGGAATCTTTCCCAAACTCTTAATAATTCAAAATGTGTACTTATATATGTGGAAGGTAATTGTTCTGTGACGCATTTTTCAAGGGCCATAGCATATGCGACGAAAGATTCGTAAATTCTTACGCCTGCTTCTCCAATATCGTCAGTTCTGATTTCAACCATTGGTGCTCCTGTTTTCCATTCAATGCCAAGAGCAGATTATTGATAAATTATTACATTTTTAGATACTAAGGAGTAAAACATTCCCAAGAAAGCTTTTACATATCCAGTTGCCTCGTAAAAATTATCTTTTTGTTCTCCAAGAGGACCAGTATAAAAGTGAAATTAAGCTGAATATAACATTTATGATAGAAAGTTTTTAAATAAGTAATTAATGCAAAAATACATTAGCTTTAACGTGTATTGATATTTATTTTTACTTTTTTATATACTTTGATAGTTTCATAGTCCCTTATTGAATACAAATTCTCTAATAATTTCTCCTTTGAAATATTTTAGTTAAAACTCTTTTTCTAGGTCTGTGCTTTAAATTGTTGCAGATTAAGGATATACTGATATTGCCATAGGAGCAGCAAAGTACAATTCGCAAGCAATTAAACTTACTTCTAAGCAAGTTCTTAAATAGAAATTTTTAGGCATCATATTTTTCTTTTCAATCAAGTAAAGCATAGTTGGTGGGAAGAAAATTGGAATAGCTAAGAAAAATCTTGAATTTGCTGTCTATGATACTGCATTTTAAGCGATAACATTGCCAGTATTATATTCATATAAAATTGTAAATACTATAAAAGACTTATCAATCTAGCTCCTACTGCATTCTTAGAATAACCAGAAAGCATTTTTCTTATGCCTAAAGCTACTCCAATAGAAGATCCAACAGCCACTGAATAACTCTTCAAGATATCTTCAGTAGTATAGAGGGATGTTGCATTTCTATTGCCATAATTCATCAATGCATGTGGATTCAATATCAATTAAAATCTAGTTACAAGGTAAAAACGAGGAGAGCCTGCAAACCCATGGAATGTAGTTACCAGTATCAGGATGCACAGCAACTGATACTACAGTCTCTGCAGTCCTCAACTCCTTTACTTTTTCAGGTGTCAACAACATTCTCCTTGAACCAGTTTTCTTAAATTACTCTTCCTCTTTATCTTTTTAAGCTTAAATCATATTTCTCATCTCGGTTATCTTGGTGTTTGAAAAGAAGGCCAGGAAAGGATTGCAAGTCTTTTAGAATGCTCTAAATCTGCCAAAGTAGGTGTTTTAATCAAATTCAGGGTCTTAGAGAGTGAAAGAGATTAACTCGTTTTAAAGGGCTTTAGGAGTATCTGTATGCTGAGAACTCATTTTTATATTTTAAATTAAAATTAATAGTCAATATTGAAAATCATTTAATCTACTTAATTAATTTATCATTATTTGATCAAATCTTTGGATTTTAAACTTTCCCAAATCGTCACATAATACTAATAAAATTTGAGGATTAATGAAAGTTATTTATAATTCACTCTACATAATAGATGTAATTTCAAATCTCATTATCGCTTAAGTCCTGATTTCTTCTTTTATTTTTGATTCCTTTCTGATTATTATTTCTCTCGTCCTCTACTGTCTGATTTGGTAAGCTTTCATTTAGGAAAGGAGTTTCTCCATAGTACTGTGAAAAAACATTAGTATATTAATTTTTTAACTTACTTGTCTTGCTCTGATTAAGCAATAAATACCGAGTGCGATGGCAGTGAGATATATCAGATTTTGAACTACTGCCAAGAATATAGAGAAACCTAAATTGCACTCACTCAGCACACCAATCTTGGTCCATCCATCAAAAGGTCCTGCTTTGATTATTGAGAATACAAACCAAGCTATGACTAGAATTACTTAAGTGATTTGATAGAAGCAGAACTTTCTTTTGTGGCCTGGGCCCTAGCAAATAGCGTAGTAGCCTTGTGAAAAACTGAACAAAGCGCAGAAAGTAAAGATCGGTACATCTAAAGAAAGGCATTAGTATTTGTTCAGGTATGAGTCAGAAAATTGTCAAAATTATTGAAACTTACTAAGAAGCGAATATAAGATGATAATGTTTGGAATAGCTTCGCAATCTGTAGCTATCTCAATGATCACATTTAAGACTAAACAAATTGATCATTTTAAAAACAGCAAAATATTTACGATTAATAAGTGTGTTCACTAGAATTAGAATAGCACACGCATGCATTCTCTTTGCTAACCCCACAAATGGTTATCTTAATTAGTCAGTCGAGTAATGTAAAATCTTAAGCACGGGTGGGTAATTATAATTGTGCCAGCTTATCGGGCTTTAATTGTTATTGTTAGAGGATATTTGAGAGTTGTCATTTGTCTCAATGCCTAAGTTTTCCTTCACATTATTGATTGCTTGTTTTTGAAATTGATTCATCACATTTTTTCTCAAATCTACCATTTTATTGATTAATTAACTTTAGGAGAATGAATTTAAATTTATAAATACTTTCAAAATTACAACAATTAATGAGAGATAGGGATGATGAATTAATAAAAATAGTTGACAGGTAATAAGAATGAATTCTGTTATGATATAGTATTTACACAGAAAATATTTTTCATAAAGATACTTATATTAAAAATAAATATTGAATTGGTTAGAACATGAAGATTTTAAGAACATTTCTTTCATTTTTTATGTTGTTCTAGTATTTTAGTTTTTAAACCCCTTAATTTAATTCATTTAAAACAAATAAATTAAATACTTATATGTTATAAAGTTAGGTATTGCAGCTTTTAACAACAACTTAATATTTACTTTTATTTGATCAATCCTTTTTTAGTTCTATTTCAATTCTCCCCTCCTATTCTTACACCCGATCCTGCAAAAGGCCTGTAAATTCCTCTTTGTTAAGAACTTTAGTTTGGTTGCGCCCCTGCTTCTCCATCGTCATTTAGTGAGTAATTAGTGTTCTACGGTTATTAGTTAGGTGGTTAATATCTGTAATTTTACGAAGGATTTTACTATTGCTGATTGATCTACGAAGACCTTCTGCCTGCCATCAATCCATTAAGAGCTCCTCCTTGCATTTACAATTTATGATAAGAATTTGATAAATAAAAAAGAAATTAATTAGAAATAATCAAAAATGGAAAAATGTCTGAGCAGAAGATGCCGTGTCATTCAACATTAATGTAAGTTACAAAAATCATATCCAATTTTTTTATTTTACAGGGGTTCCACCTGGTAAGAGTGGTGGTGGGAAAAGACAAACACTTCGCAGAGCAGCTAAGAAAAATGGTGAAGGAGTATTTAAATATGCAAATGGTGATATCTTAAAAGGAACATGGAAAAACAATGAAACGTTTTTTAGATTTACTCTTTGTATATTGGCTTATTGTTTTTCATTTATTATTGATCGAATTCTTGTAATCATCTATTTTCCAAATTATATATCATGATTCCAGCTCCACCTTGATCATTATCGTACAACATACCTTTGAATTCTCGGTATGCCTTGAAGGCAAAGTAAATCGCAAAAACATAGAAAATAGCGAAAACAATCACTAAGACCATACTAAATGTTCGCATACCTCCTGCTGAAAAATAGGAGCCAATCGACCCATTTTATATAGTCAATCCAATCGTACAGAACGACGCAATGAATTTATTTCCACAAATGATAATGTAAATAATTAAGTGGCAGTAGTGCATTTGAGTGGCTGCACACCATAAAATCATAATGCTGATCATTTCATAAATACCACTCACTACGCTCACGAACATCATAGTAATTGAGAGAACTAAATGAATTACTAAAATTACGTAGAGTTTTTATTTATGCTTCATTCCTATATCAGAAGGAGGAGCGATTGGTTGCATGGAGAAACCACCTCCAGGAAATAGACACATTTTTAGAAAGTTATAATTACGATTAATAATTAATTAAATCTATCAAAATTATTCTTATCTATACTTTAGATTGATATTATAAATTTGTTAGGAGAAATCTTAATGCTAAATTAATCTTATAATTAAATCATTCTACTTTAATTAATGGAATAATGTTCAATTTGTCATTTTGTTAATCTAGCAATCTCTTAGACATTTCTTAGAATTTTTAAGCTCTCTTTTCATACTTATATTGCAGCATCTAATATTGGAAGATATTTGTATTTTTCTCTTATATCTTTCTTATTAATCTATCAAAGTTAGGCTAAACATATGATTAATCAAAGTCCACTTTATTACTAATAAATTGCATTTCCAAGTCATCTTCTTAGAATCTTTTCATTTTGTTTATCATTTGAAAACTGCTTAACATTTACAAAAAGTTCTCCTTCTTACTGATTTCTTATACTTCTATTTACAAATTCGCTGTTGTAGAACTTGAATTATTATTCTCTGGGACATTATCTAGAATATTCTTTTGAATTTCTTGAGCACACTTCTCTTAGACTATCTCATTACCTTGTTCATCTCTGAACACTCTAGAGATTTTAAATATAACTTTTTTAGAGTTTTAAACCAAAAGTCCTCTGTAATGCTTTAAAGGGTCCTCTCTATAATTTTGTCTTATAATCTAGAATTGATTTGAGTTTTAACTGTCAGATGGTGATCCATAATTACTGTTAATATCACCCTAAATTTTCTACTTTCTCTAATAGTAGTAACTATTAGACTTGTTAACCAGATTATTGGGGTTTCCTGCATTATTATGATGAGTTTTATCATGAGCAGCTAAGTTGCTCTTCTGATTAAATCCTCTAAAGCATCCTGGATACTTACATTAGAAAGGCTTCTCTCCAGTGTGTATTCTTTAGTGAATGAACATGTTGTACTCAAGCCCAAATCTTTTGCCGCAAATTTCACAAACATAGGGCTTTTCACCAGTGTGTACTATTGAGTGACGTTTTAATTTGTTTCGATCTTAGAAATTAGCATTGCACCCTGGGTAATCACAAGGCCAGGTATCTTTGGCTTCATGATTATGTCGGTGTTTCTTTAAAGCTGCTTGGCTTGTATATACTTTTCCATTGTGGCAAATATCGCAGTAGAGCTCTTCAAAGTTATCTTCTGAAGAGGAAGTCGTTGTCATGCCAGTTGCTTCGATGTAAAGAGAATTAAGTGGATTGATCGTGAATTTTAGAAATATATGCAAGTGAATATATGAAAAGTATCGTTTAAAGCATCAATATCAGTCTTAATTTCTTCTTAATTCTCCTCATCTTCTTGATTTTCAACTTTTCTTGTACTTGCTGAAATCACGAAGAATATTCAAGTTCCATTCCTGATCTTGTGGTCGTCAAAACCCCCAGTGTTAGAGGTGCGGCTGCTGTAACCTCAGCTACTTCTTGGTTTAAGAGCACCATATTTAGATTCTTGCTAAAGGAGAAGACTCCATGATGTTTAGCCAAAATTTAATAATTTTGAGATAATAAATAAATTAAATAATCCTGAGCTTTAATTAATAAATATCATCCTAAAATTAAAAAAAACATCTCTAATAAAATTTCTCTATAAATTAAAACAATTAGTTTAATCACATATGTTAAAGCATTAAAACTTAAAAAGTTTTAATAGAAGATTAATTTATTAAATATCTCAAAATAATTAAATTCTAACTAAACACAATGGAGTCTCCTCCTTTAGCAAGAATCTAAATACAATACTCTCAAACCAAGAAGTAGCTGAGGTTACAGCAGCCGCACCTCTAACACTGGGGGTTTTGACGACCACAAGATCAGGAATGGAACTTGAATATTCTTCGTGATTTCAGCAAGTACAAGAAAAGTTGAAAATCAAGAAGATGAGGAGAATTAAGAAGAAATTAAGACTGATATTGATGCTTTAAACGATACTTTTCATATATTCACTTGCATATATTTCTAAAATTCACGATCAATCCACTTAATTCTCTTTATTTAGACTTAAATTTAGCTTTTTAGTTCTGTTAATCTGAGCTTTGAGAGTCGCTATCACCAAAATTTCCTCTTGCTTTTGAGGATCTAGAATTATTACTGAATCTTTTGCCTAAAGTCTTTAGCTTACTTCGAATTTTGTTTTTCAACTTACTTTTCAAGATCTATTGCTAATTTTGTTAGGTAGTTTGAAAATTCAAGATTCCGTTTTAACTTAAAGGATTTAATCTTAGAGTTTTCTTTTTCTTAGCTCTTTTCATTCCAACTATAGTTGATTTAAGTTTCTTAAGCTATTCTTCAATTGTTTCTTCAACTTTTATTGGAGCTTTTGATTGATCAATAATCGTTGCTTAAGTCATAAGTTCCTCTTGAATAAGTTCTTTCTTATCTACATCTATCTTAAGTGAAGGTAACACACTATAGTTAATTTTTTACTTAGCAGCAGCTCTCACTACTTTTGGTTTAATTTTAACTTCTTCCTGACTTTCATTTTCCTATGATTCAGTTTTTACAAGACTTTCTAGATTATTTTACTCACTGCTTTCTTGAAATTCGTTTGATTTTTCAATTTTAATGTTTGAAACAGAATTATTTGACTTTTATGATTCATTATTTTCATCTTCTTCTTATTTGATAAGCACTTATGTTTTAATAGTCTTTGCTTTCTTTTTCTTCTTGATCCTTAATTTCTTCTTTTTTATTATTTTAGTTTTAGTTACTTTTATTTATTTACATTTATCTTTTGTGTCTTATTCTACTTTAGTCGCTAGATTATTTTTTGGTAATAAACTCTTCTTCTTTAACTTTTTCTTTAATTTTGATTATTTTAAGTTCTTCTTCTTAAGTTCAGTTGCTTCAATTACTTTAACTTTTTATTTAGATTTCTTTTTTTTTGTCACTTTTTAGATTGAATATGATTCGTCTTTTTCATCTGTTAAATCAACTATAGATTTTTCTTCTTCCTCTAATTTGACAATTTTATTGAGTAGTTATTTCTTTTTAGATTTTATTTTCAACTTAAGAGCAGTTTCTTTTAATTTTTACTTTGGTGTTGCTTTTATAAAGCTATTAAATTTCTACTTAATTTTCTTGTTTTAAATTTTCACTTTGCCTTTCTTTTTCACAATTACCTTTGACTTAATTTTTGGGGAAACTTTACTCGAACTACTCTTGACCTTCAAACTTTTCTTTAGTTTTTTAGTTTTTTTTACTATTTTAGGTTTATTTTCATATTCTGAGTCTTCTTTTTACTCTGTTGAAATTTCAGACTCTGAACTCATTTCTGTATCTACATCCTAAGATTCAATTTTAACATCAACTTTAATTTGTTTCTTGTTTTTCTTAATTTAAACATTTTTATTAGTTTCTTAATCTGAAGTTTGTTCTTATTTACATTATAATATACTGGAAGTTCATTTCAATTCTTAAGCGGCTTTTTGTTTCTATTTCTTATTTTTAATTGTTGTAAGCTTTGATTTAGACTTCTTTACCATCTAAAAGATTTGTAAATATTTATGATCAAGTTTAATATATAAAAATATAGTGACTTAGTTAGTTGTTAAATTTTACTTAAGAAAATAGAGAATCATTTAAAATGTGAGGAATAACTTCCCTGTAAATTAAAATATATTTAAAAATATAATAAGAATCAGTTATATTTTTATAAAAGTCATTCTTAAATATCCAAAAGATTATAATTTAATAAAGAAAGTTTAAAACACTTAATATTAGAAATTGATATCAAAATTTAAAGTCAGAATTCTTTTTAAATTTAAGTATTTACTAAAATTATTTATTATTTTAATTGTACACATAGTAAAATAATTTACTATTTCTCTTCTAAATTATTAAGTAAATGTCTTATAAAACTCATAGAATTATTCAGTTATTGCTTTGTTAATTATTCTGCCAAAAGCCTTATACAAATTACTGCCCTTGATTGGCATTAGTCATAGAATAATTTTAGAAGTTAGTAGTATTTTGTAATTATTACTGCTGCTAGCCACTATTACTATTAACTTCAATTACTTCAATCTCACTTTTCTGATTAAAACCTGATTCTGGATAGCTTTGATTGTTTTACCAGCAGTTTTGTTCAAGAGTCATCTTTAAAAAAATATGAAAATAATAATAAGCATCGTAATAGTGGGCTGTCTGGGTTGCATTGACATAAACTAGTTCATTCCATTTGTGAAGGAAATCAGGGGTTAAAACCCAGACTTAGCAATCTCTTTATCATAAATCTACTCTAGATTTTTCAGTCTCTATTCGTACTAATTCACATATCTAATATCATTTGGAGCAAGCTGCTTTATCTCTTAGATTTACTGAGGTATGTTTTAATCCGGTGCTAGAATTTGTTAATGCGAGTTACTTTAGAACTAATTAATAGAATTGTGAGGAATTTGCTAGATTGCTGAGCTTTAATTTACTATTAGTGGAGTTCCCTTTTAAGGAGTTATACTCTCAGCTGTACTCATTACTGAAAAACTTGAGTTTTAGTTTGTTGTAAATGGGTTTTAAAACTTTTAATTGTAAAAATCTGATGAGAATTAGTTCTTATTCTTTGGAATAGTCTACTGATTAAAAATTTCGTTTAGGTTCTTCTGAAGACTTTAGTTCTAGAGGTGTTTTTAGTACTCTTAATAGTATGGGAAGTTATTGGCAGAACCCAAATCAACTGCTTATAAATCATCAGAATTTTAAGATTGAGTGTTGTCTTTAGAATCTACCTAAGCGAGCAGCTCTTATTATTTTTGGAATTCATCTCTGTGTTCTTTCTTAAGTGGCCTCTGTGGGTATCCTAATTTTTTCTGGTTAAAAATGTGTTCCTCGTCTAAACTTTTATAATAATATGGAATATTTTGTATCAAATTATGTTAAAGTTTATTGGACTTATAATTAGTTAATCATCCTCATCTCAAGCACTTCTCATTCTATTTTAACTTACTACTTCGGGATCATAATCGATCATTTAGTGAATTTATGGCATTTGATAAACCTGCTGCTTTAAATGATCATTCAAGTTTTTTATTTGGATTTCTGATTATGCATGCCCATTAAAGTATGATTCACTCTCTCTTCTAAGATTGTTAAAGAAATTTCCACCAGTTTAAATTCTATTTTCTTAGGGATACTGATTCTAAGTGATTTGCTAATTTAAGCCACAAGCACTATTATTCACTTGAAACTGCTACTATTAATAGATATTCTGTTGTTGATGATTAAACATATTACTGACATCAGAACCTCCTCCTAGATAGCCACTATTACCTTTAGCTTTAAGAAAATCTGTATTGTACTGATGTGCTCCCCGCATATGCGAGTATTGCTAGCTTTTCTATTTGAAACTCTTCCCACAACCTTCAATTGCACACATAAAAGGCTTCTCTCCAGTATGAACTCTCAAGTGGTTATCCATTGCATGTTAAGATTAGCATTTTCTTCCACATACATCGCAACTAAACTTTCCCTTGCCAGCGTTGTCTCTTGAGCGCCTTGATGAAGATCGTTATAAAAATTTGTAAGGCTGGGGATTGCCTTAGAAATAACCTGTATACATTTTCTTGTTAACAACTGACTTTCAAAAGTCTTCCAAAATTAACTATGCGATTTTATTTTAAAATCGAATTCAAATTTTTTTTAATCATAAAAGCTAATTTTAAATTTGATTAGATTCATATATAATATAGCTATATAATCTGATTGAAATGAAATTATGAAATAAAATAAAATAAATTCAATGTAGTCAATCTATATAAATAATTTCTCTGGGCAATTTTGCTATGCCAAACTTTGTGCATTTCAATTGTGATTAGACTCATATTTACTTTCAGCTTATAATAATGATTTATGACTTTCTTTGTTTTATATTGAGCTATATTAACCATCTTGTTTCTAGGCGCTTATTGCACTAGAATGAAAATGTGAGTATATTTTTCTTCTCTATTTATAGCTTGATATCTGCTACTAATGAAATGAATTAGACTATTGAGTAAAACTTTAGTTTTGGAAGTATGGATTTTGATCGTTTTCTGTCATCATACTCTGATCTGCTTGTTTCGATTTTGAATGATATTTTGATTCTGATTTAATTCTACCTTGCTTGTCTAACTTGCTTGATTAATGATTTTTATGAGTAGATCCTTTTATTTAATTCTCAATGATAGCTGAGTAACTCATGTCAATCATGAAATTTGGATTTTGTGTCACTTAGAAATCGCTTACACTTAATTTATCTTTGACCGAAACTTAAGACTTGTTTTTAACTATAATAAATTGTTAAAACTAATGTTATAATTACATGATTTAATGAATGTGTCATACTTGGCAGATGTATTTTTATCAGTAGATTTTGTTCTTTTATTATTAGAAGTTATACCTTAAGAAGCTGCGAGATTAAGATTCTGTAGTCCACTTAAAGTTGACTGCTTTGTTTAAGGCCGCCTATTCTCGAATGATTTGTTGAAATTTTAATTGTTTATTATGAACGAATTTTGCGTTTTAGAAGCTTGAATATCTTTAAGCCTTTAAACTGCACCTCCTGATTTGGTTGAATTATCATTTTAAGATTGTCCTTGTAGGTTTGTTACGAAATCGCGAATGTGATTGTTCAATTTTCTGTTATTAACTTGCTTGAGTTGAGAATCCTAAATATTTTGTGAATTAGCAACTACCCTTTCTCTAGATTTGCTTTGGCTTGGACTATGTGATGAATTTCTTCGACTGTCTATCGAAGTATTCTTGTTTACTTATTTACTCTAGCTTGGACTATTTGATTGGCTCTCTCTCTTTCTGAACTTATGATTGAAAAATATAAGGATATGACTAATAAATCATAAGATCTAATAATACTGAACTATGATTTACCTATTCTACTGTTATTAGCATGTTAGCTATTATTTATTGATTAGGTCAGATAATCAATATCTTCTTGGTCTAATATTGAAATATCATAAATAATATTGAAATTAGTTAAAATAACAATTTGGATAATTATTTATTTTATATCAAAGATGTAGATATAAAACCAAAAAAGTAAGTAAATATGGTAGCTAAATTGTAAACATTAAATTATTTCTAATATAACAACATATAATATTGAATGAATTTTTATGATAAATAAGATCTATTATTAATTTTTATTTCGAAGTTATCCTATACATTTCTAATAACCTTATTAAAATAATTACTACATATTAACTTTATTTCTACATTAATTCAGTTTGCATACCTCTTGATCTCTTTGCTGGACCTTGTTTTTTATCAAGAAGCATTTCAAGGTGATGAAGATTGTATGGCACTATCTTATAAACTTGAACTTTTCTAGTTGATTTCAGATTGCCTTTAGATTTCTTTCTCTTTTTGCCGTTTTGGTCAATCTTTTGATTTTGGACTCTTAAGTTAAATCTATCATCTTATATAGTAAGATTTATAAAAATTTATCTTGTTATGTCACAAATGGTTCATCCTCATTACCATCGTCATCTTACATTTTATGCTCATAATTTTCTTAATCATCTTTTAATAAATGTTTTTTATTAAAAACATCTTTGAGTCTCCTGCCAACTCTATAGTTACTTTCTAAATCCTCATCACTGATTTTTTCGCTCTAAAATTCATCGTCTAATTCATCTTCATCCTTAGGCAGCTCCTGTACACTACTTTCATATAGATTCATGGATTTCTTGTGGGAATGTGATTGCTCCACTTCCATGGCATTTCTAGTGGGTTATTTGTGTTTCTTCTATGACCTTAGTTAATCAGTGCTCTCTTCAAGTTTATCGTCATAGTTAATAGATGATTTATTTGACTCAATGTTTTTACTCTTGCGTAATTCAACTTTACTTTCGTCATTGCTGTATTTTTTAGATGTTGTCTTACGTGTCATTACAGTTTTACTTCTTTGTAAAGCTGATTCTTAACTCTTGCCAAGAGCAGATTGAGCTTTTTTGCTTTATGCAGTTTTGGTTTATAAACCTGAAGATTTATTCTTGCTTCCATTATCACTGATACCTTGATATTCAAGTAGCTTGTCATATTCGTTTTTAAGGTCGTCGTATTATTCAGCCTTTTGCTCCATGTCAACATAAGCGTAGACATCCATCATAGTTGAAAGCTCCTTATCTACTGGCTCTCCTCTAAGTAAATCTACTTGCAAGTTTACCTCTTAATAATCTGGTTAAGCTTAAGTGTCTCTATCTATCATTGGAGTTTAAATTTGAACTTCCTCAGTGTATATTTTGAAGTTTAGTTCTTTGCTTACATCATATATCTCTGTCAAAGTATATTTTTCTCTCTTTTTATCGTAAAGTATGTTAGAAAGTCCTTTCTAAACAGCTAAGTTCATATCATTTTAGGATTTTAATTTCAATTTTTGGAGCTGCTTGATCGGTTAGACAGAGAGAAGCATTTCTAAATCTTCAAATTGTCTACTAAGTTTCTTAACTTGATTTGTGATCCTATCCTGCTCTTTTTCAAGAACTTCTATATAGGTTGCTGAATCCTTGAAAGTCAACCTAATGCTTCTTATTTCAGTCTCTAAAGCATTCAATTACTTTCTTTTAGTTAAATCTTCATTCTGATTCTACTCGAGCTCCATATTTATTTCTTCAAATTGGTGCTTTAGATTTTCATTCTCAGCAGAGAGTTTAGCAATCCCATATTGAACTTCGCTCATTCTTTTAATGAAATCTATATTATTTGACCTTAACTAGTCTATTTCTCTGTCATAGAACTTTTTCCATTCTTCTTTTTCCATAGGTTTGCCATCTCTATAACCATTCTCATAGTTGAAGATTTTCTAGTTTAGTATCACGATTTAATCTTGATATTACTTCTCTAAATCTACAATCATTTTCTACGACTCTTTTTATATTCCAAATCGAATCTGTTCCTTAACTAAGTCTAACTACTACAGATAACTCTGTCTTTTACTGGACATCTCAGCATTTTTATCTCTAATTTCTTTGCTAAGTTTTTGAATATCTATAGCAGCTTGGTTTGATAACTTAAGAATTTTAGTGTTAGCATCATGTTTTACTGAATTTATTTCGTTTTAAAAGTCTTTCTTCAATTTCTCTTGAAAATCAGGGGTTATGCCATACTCCTCCTCAAGAATCTTTGTGAAGAACCCATATCCATAAAAGTTTTCAATAGCCTTCCAAATAATTATAGGAGACTTTTCCACAATATGCAATTTTCTAACTATATCAGGTGCATTCAATTCATTTAAATTGATAAGCATGTTTCCATCTTTGCAGACCAACTCAAACATGGTAATTTGCTTATGATAAATCTAGTTAGTCCTTTACATTTAAGTAAGTTACTAGTTAAATTTGAGTGCCATTTGTGAGACCTTCTCCTTGATAATAATTTGAGTTCTTTCATCAACGTCTTTAGTAGCTTCAAAAAATCTTGCATCAATAAAATCCATAGTAATTCGAATCTTTCTAGACCATATACTCTCTTAAATGACTAATATCTTTCAAGTAATCGTATCTCATTAATTCTAATCTCTTCTTCTCATCTTCAAGTCTTTAATGAACCACTTTAATTTCATGATCTTTTTCTTATAATTCTTTTTCCATGGATTTTAGCTGCTATATTTATTGTTCTATTATTATCTTCTGTTCATCGTATTTTAACTTTAGTTCTGCGTCAAAATTTTACCTCGAAGTTTCATATACCAAAGATTCTTCTAACTAATCGATTGTTTTTTGTTTCAGTAGTTTACTATCTATGGTGGTTGTCTTCATTTAACATTAATTTTTATTAAACTAAGTTGTCAACTTTATATAGATGTTTATAAATGATTTGAACTTAAAAAGGTCTATGTTTAAGAATAGTTTTAAAGAAATCTTTGCAAAGTTTCTCCAGTCGCATTACAATCAAATCAGTGTCTGTTAATTATTGAAACTGCTTTATTTCATCTTTAGTAGCTAAAAATAGCATGTTACTGTTCATTGATTCTTTCATTTTCATTAGCAGTGGTTAGGCATGCTTCACGGAGGATTTGGTTTATAATAAGTTACGGAAATAAAATTTAATATACCATTAATTATAAGATTCATCTTATGAAACTGATGCGTCATCCCCGCCTATAGTATCATTAAAAGTTTGTTACAGTTCAATATTTGAAAATTTGCTTTTTGCTGTTCCGATATTATTCTAAAACACTGTGGTTTTATATTTGTTGATTTTGTTATACAGATCCTCTGCAGATACTCGAGGGTCAATTTTGCTATTGATGAGGTATTACTCTTAAGCATTTTCCAATTTCTACATTTCTTAAAGTTGATCTTTCTTCAACATTTATACAATCAATTTCTTAATGTCATTCTAAGCTTTTTTAAAAATGGGATCGAGCTCTTTGGGCTCATACTCACGAAGGTTTAAGGTATTTTCCTTTTTTACCTGAGTCATAGCCCTATTATGCAAAAACTTTTGCACCATATTCTGCTAATGCGAAGAAAGATTGTTAGAAGATTAAGCCAAAGTTTACACTGGTTTTATAAGGGAAGAATCTTTTAAAATTTATTATCTATTAGGTGAAAAAGAACCTTTATTATTTTAGAAGGGAGATTTATCAACTCTTTTTTGAGACATTTCTTGTTTAACTTCTATAAAGTTTAAATAATTTATTTATTCTTGATGAACATTAATTTTTAATGACAATTGAGCTCTGTAGAAATGACTTTCCTTATTATTTGAGCTTTATATAAATTAATTACCATAGAAATTATTAATTAAATTCAATATGTTAGCAAAGAACACTGCAAATTTGAGATCAATAACCCCTCTCTTCCAATAATAACTAAGAAACTTTTCCTCTGTAGCTCCAGCTGCAAAACTAAACTTCATTGATCACCCTAGATACGGAAAAGTTTATCCATTAGTCTGCATTAATGAAAGGCAGCACTATTTCAAATTAGCCAAATTTTCATGCATTGCACATTCAATAGTTAATACATCAATCATATATCAACTCTTTATTGGACCTATTTTCATACCGACAGTTGCTTCAGTAATTTGCAATATGAAACCCAAATATAAGAAAATAGTCTTTATCTCTTTATTATTTTTATTTTCTTACATTAACATAAATCTTTTATTAAAAATGGACTAAAATTTACAAATTCAAGATTATCTTCCAAATCATTTCAATATTTTATTATTTACTTCACTATTGTTGATAATCATAAAAAATATTAATACTATATTATAAAATACTATTATTTGTCTTTATTCTATAACATTGAGAAATATATTTGTTTTAATCCCTTGTTTTTTGTGCCTTAATTCTTCATAAACTACGCTATGTGGTAGAAATACTATATTTACTTCTAGAACAGATCATTCTTAGTTAATATGTACTTGAAATTAAAAATTTTAAACTAAATGAATAATTAGTTATTAAAATCGCTAGCTCCTGGAAAAATATTAATAATTCCATGAATTACTTTATTTACCATGGCTGATAAACTATTTATTTTTTTACTTGAAGTCCAATGGAAAATAAATCATTGTGGAGACTCTCGATGGTGAATCAAAGACAATCAATAATATGGACATTTACAAAGCAGAGAGCTTCAAGAATAGGTATAGTTCAAGAATCGATTTCTATCATGGTGCAAATAACTACTTATACATCCACGGCAACACTCACATCTTCGATGATCAAATCTTGTCCGCTGTTCTCACTAATAACTTCGTTGATGTAAGAAACGTGGCTTACGACTATGATGTTACGAAGGAATTTACCTGGGACTTCAAGGATCTAGTTGAAATTAAAAAGAACAAAAGAGTAGTAAACAGGTTTTATAGACCAACCATGAAGACATTCAAAACCCCAAAACCCCTTAGTGAGGTTTATAAGTGCTTTGATTTGTAGGGTATAGTTGGGGTCTTATTGGGGTTAGTAGAAATTAGGCCAATTTACAAAATGAGAAATAGAAATTAGCGAAATTTAGGGTAGATTTATGATGAGTAATATTTAGATTTACTGCAGAAGCTTAGGTATGGTACGTGTATTAATATAGACTAAGCCAAAACTGTACTAAATTATGCAGCTATAGCAAAGTTATTATGCAAGAGTGCCTCAACTGTTAGGTATCACTGCTTGTTAGCTGTTTAGCATTTTAATTCTAGTTGTTGAACGCATCCTGCAAGAAAATAAAAGTTCTCTCAGGCTCATATTGACTTCCTCTGCGACTCTAAGACTTTGAAGTATTCGGCACACTTTCCATTAGACTAGCGAACTGTGATGTTTCATCGCAGGTTT
>ARYC01008811.1:0-19840 GCA_000711775.1 Oxytricha trifallax
TGTCACACTCTTGTTCAGGAGCCCATATTTAGTGGATTTGCTTAATTCCAGGTTATCTCATGAATTTCCGTGACCCTCTCCCGCTGCCTTGAAAGCCTAAAAATCGATGTTTAACATACTTGCTCATCAATTCCTATAATAAAACTTGAAATGCCTGTATCTTTGCGCGTTTTTAAGATAAAATAGTTCTGATTTTATATTCGTGTTCAGCGAGGTCTAAATGACCAGAATTGATATTTTCGGGAGTTTTTGGGAAATATAAATTGCAAGTTGAGTTTTGCCGGGGAAAGGTTCGGCTCCAGGGCCAAATTTTTAAAAATGGAAAAATGGACAAAATGACCCTCCTATAACTTTTGAAAATGACTATATATCTGGTGTTTTGGTGTCACACTCTTGTTCAGGAGCCCAAATTTAGTGGATTTGCTTAATTCCAGGTCATCTCATGAATTTCCGTGACCCTCTCCCGTTGCCTTTGAAAACCCTATAAATTGATGTTTGACATACTTGCTCATCAATTCCTATAATAAGACTTGAATTGGCTGTATCTTTGCGCGTATTTAAAATAAATTAATTCTGATTTTATTTTCGTGTTCAGCGAGGTCTAAATGACCAGAATCGTTATTTTGGGAGTTTTTGGGAAATATAAATTGCAAGTTGAGTTTTGCCGGGGAAAGGTTCGGCTCCAGGGCCAAATTTTTAAAAATGGAAAAATGGACAAAATGACCCTCCTATAACTTTTGAAAATGACTATATATCTGGTGTTTTGGTGTCACACTCTTGTTCAGGAGCCCAAATTTAGTGGATTTGCTTAATTCCAGGTCATCTCATGAATTTCGTGACCCTCTCCCGCTGCCTTGAAAACCCTAAAAATTGATGTCTAACATACTTGCTCATCAATTCCTATAATAAAGCTTGAAATGTCTGTATCTTTGCGCGTTTTTAAGATAAATTAATTCTGATTTTATATTCGTGTTCAGCGAGGTCTAAATGACCAGAATTGATATTTTCGGGAGTTTTTGGGAAATATAAATTGCAAGTTGAGTTTTGCCGGGGAAAGGTTCGGCTCCAGGGTCAAATTTTGAAAACTCAAAAATGGACAAAATGACCCCCCTATAACTTTTGAAATTGACTATATATCTGGTGTTCGGTGTCGCACTCTTGTTCAGGAGCCCAAATTTAGTGGATTTGCTTAATTCCAGGTCATCTCATGAATTTCCGTGACCCTCTCCCGCTGCCTTGAATCCCTCAAAATCGATGTTTAACACACTCACTCATCAATTCCTATAATAAACTTGAAATGCCTGTATCTTTGCGCGTTTTTAAGATAAAATAGTTCTGATTTTATATTCGTGTTCAGCGAGGTCTAAATGACCAGAATTGATATTTTCGGGAGTTTTTGGGAAATATAAATTGCAAGTTGAGTTTTGCCGGGGAAAGGTTCGGCTCCAGGGCCAAATTTTTAAAAATGGAAAAATGGACAAAATGACCCTCCTATAACTTTTGAAAATGACTATATATCTGGTGTTTTGGTGTCACACTCTTGTTCAGGAGCCCAAATTTAGTGGATTTGCTTAATTCCAGGTCATCTCATGAATTTCCGTGACCCTCTCCCGTTGCCTTGATAAAGCCTAAAAATCGATGTTTAACATACTTGCTCATCAATTCCTATAATAAAACTTGAAATGCCTGTATCTTTGCGCGTTTTTAAGATAAAATAGTTCTGATTTTATATTCGTGTTCAGCGAGGTCTAAATGACCAGAATTGATATTTTTAGGAGTTTTTGGGAAATTTAAATTGCAAGTTGAGTTTTGCCGGGGAAAGGTTCGGCTCCAGGGCCAAATTTTAAAAATCGAAAAATGGACAAAATGACCCTCCTATAACTTTTGAAAATGACTATATATTTGGTGTTCCAGTGTCACACTCTTGTTCAGGAGCCCAAATTTAGTGGATTTGCTTAATTCCAGGTCATCTCAAGAATTTCCGTGACCCTCTCCCTCTGCCTCGAAAACCCTAAAAATCGATGTTTAACACACTCACTCATCAGTTCTTATAATAAAACTTAAAATGGCTGTATCTTTGCACGATTTGAAGATAAATTAATTCTGATTTTATATTCGTGTTCAGGGAGGTCTAAATGACCAGAATTGATATTTTCGGGAGTTTTTGGGAAATATAAATTGCAAGTTGAGTTTTGCCGGGGAAAGGTTCGGCTCCAGGGCCAAATTTTAAAAGTGGAAAAATGGACAAAATGACCCCCCTATAACTTTTGAAAATGACTATATATCTGGTGTTCCGGTGTCACACTCTTGTTCAGGAGCCCAAATTTAGTGGATTTGCTTAATTCCAGGTCATCTCATGAATTTCCGTGACCCTCTCCCGCTGCCTTGAAAACCCTAAAAATTGATGTCTAACATACTTGCTCATCAATTCCTATAATAAAGCTTGAAATGTCTGTATCTTTGCGCGTTTTTAAGATAAATTAATTCTGATTTTATATTCGTGTTCAGCGAGGTCTAAATGACCAGAATTGATATTTTCGGGAGTTTTTGGGAAATATAAATTGCAAGTTGAGTTTTGGCGGGGAAAGGTTCGGCTCCAGTGCGAAATTTTAAAAATGGAAAATGGAAAAATGGCCCCCCCATAACTTTTGGAAATGACTATATATCTGGTGTTCAGGTGTCACACTCTTGTTCAGGAGCCCAAATTTAGTGGATTTGCTTAATTACAAGTCATCTCATGAATTTCCGGTGACCCTCTCCCGCTGCCTTGAAAACCCTAAAAATTGATGTCTAACATACTTGCTCATCAATTCCTATAATAAAGCTTGAAATGTCTGTATCTTTGCGCGTTTTTAAGATAAATTAATTCTGATTTTATATTCGTGTTCAGCGAGGTCTAAATCAGAATTAATATTTTCGGGAGTTTTGGGAAATATAAATTGCAAGTTGAGTTTTGCCGGGGAAAGGTTCGGCTCCAGGGCCAAATTTTAAAAATGGAAAAAAGGGACAAAATGACCCTCCTATAACTTTTGAAAATGACTATATATTTGGTGTTCCGGTGTCACACTCTTGTTCGGGTGCCCAAATTTAGTGGATTTGTTTAATTCCAGGTCATCTCATGAATTTCCGTGACCCTCTCCCGCTGCCTTGAAAATAAAAATCGATGTTTAACATACTTGCTCATCAATTCCTATAATAAAACTTGAAATGCCTGTATCTTTGCGCGTTTTTAAGATAAAATAGTTCTGATTTTATATTCGTGTTCAGCGAGGTCTAAATGACCAGAATTGATATTTTTAGGAGTTTTTGGGAAATTTAAATTGCAAGTTGAGTTTTGCCGGGGAAAGGTTCGGCTCCAGGGCCAAATTTTAAAAATCGAAAAATGGACAAATGACCCCCCTATAACTTTTGAAAATGACTATATATTTTGTGTTCCCGTGTCACACTCTTGATCAGGAGCCCAAATTTAGTGGATTTGCTTAATTCCAGGTCATTACATGAATTTCCTTGACCCTCTCCCGCTGCCGTGAAAACCCTAAAAATTGATGTTTAACATACTTGCTCATCAATTCCTATAATAAAGCTTGAAATGCCTGTATCTTTGCGCGTTCTTAAGATAAATTAATTCTGATTTTATATTCGTGTTCAGCGAGGTCTAAATGATCAGGATCGTTATTTTCGGGTGTTTTTGGGAAATATAAATTGCAAGTTGAGTTTTGCCGGGGAGAGGTTTGGCTCCAGGGCCAAATTATAAAAATCAAAAAAATGGACAAAATGACCCCCTATAACTTTTGAAAATGAATATATATCTGGTGTTCCGGTGTCACACTCTTATTCAGGAGCCCAGATTTAGTGGATTTGCTTAATTCCAGGTCATCTCATGAATTTCCGTGACCCTCTCCCGCTGCCTTGAAAATTATAAAAATTGATGTTTAACATACTTGCTCATCAATTCCTAGAATAAAGCTTGAAATGCCTGTATCTTTGCGCGTTTTTAAGATAAATTTATTCTGATTTTATATTCGTGTTCAGCGAGGTCTTAATGACCAGAATTGATATTTTTGGGAGTTTTTGGGAAATATAAATTGCAAGTTGAGTTTTTGCGGGGAAAGGTTCGGCTCCAGGGCCAAATTTTGAAAACTCAAAAATGGACAAAATGAGCACGCTGTAATTTTTGAAAATGACTTTATATCTGGTGTTCCGGTGTCGCACTCTTGTTCAGGAGCCCAAATTTAGTGGATTTGCTTAATTCCAGGTCATCTCATGAATTTCCGTGACCCTCTCCCGCTGCCTTGAAAACCCTAAAAATTGATGTTTAACATACTTGCTCATCAATTCCTATTATAAAGCTTGAAATGCCTGTATCTTTGCGCGTTTTTAAGATAAATTAATTCTGATTTTATATTCGTGTTCAGCAAGGTTTAAATGACCAGAATTAATATTTTCGGGAGTTTTGGGAAATATAAATTGCAAGTTGAGTTTTGCCGGGGAAAGGTTCGGCTCCAGGGCCAAATTTTAAAAATGGAAAAAAGGGACAAAATGACCCTCCTATAACTTTTGAAAATGACTATATATTTGGTGTTCCGGTGTCACACTCTTGTTCGGGTGCCCAAATTTAGTGGATTTGTTTAATTCCAGGTCATCTCATGAATTTCCGTGACCCTCTCCGCTGCTTTGAAAGCCTAAAAATCGATGTTTAACATACTTGCTCATCAATTCCTATAATAAAACTTGAAATGCCTGTATCTTTGCGCGTTTTTAAGATAAAATAGTTCTGATTTTATATTCGTGTTCAGCGAGGTCTAAATGACCAGAATTGATATTTTCGGGAGTTTTTGGGAAATAAAAATTGCAAGTTGAGTTTTGCCGGGGAAAGGTTCGGCTCCAGGGCCAAATTTTAAAAATAGAAAAATGGACAAAATGACCCCCCTATAACTTTTGAAAATGACTATATATCTGGTGTTCCGGTATCACACTCTTGATCAGGAGCCCAAATTTAGTGGATTTGCTTAATTCCAGGTCATCTCATGAATTTCCGTGACCCTCTCCCGCGCTGAAAGCCTAAAAATCGATGTTTAACATACTTGCTCATCAATTCCTATAATAAAACTTGAAATGCCTGTATCTTTGCGCGTTTTTAAGATAAAATAGTTCTGATTTTATATTCGTGTTCAGCGAGGTCTAAATGACCAGAATTGATATTTTTAGGAGTTTTTGGGAAATTTAAATTGCAAGTTGAGTTTTGCCGGGGAAAGGTTCGGCTCCAGGGCCAAATTTTAAAAATCGAAAAATGGACAAATACCCCCCCATAACTTTTGAAAATGACTATATATTTGGTGTTCCGGTGTCACACTCTTGTTCAGGAGCCCAAATTTAGTGGATTTGCTTAATTCCAGGTCATCTCATGAATTTCCGTGACCCTCTCCCGCTGCCTTGAAAGCCTAAAAATCGATGTTTAACATACTTGCTCATCAATTCCTATAATAAAACTTGAAATGCCTGTATCTTTGCGCGTTTTTAAGATAAAATAGTTCTGATTTTATATTCGTGTTCAGCGAGGTCTAAATGACCAGAATTGATATTTTTAGGAGTTTTTGGGAAATTTAAATTGCAAGTTGAGTTTTGCCGGGGAAAGGTTCGGCTCCAGGGCCAAATTTTAAAAATCGAAAAATGGACAAAATGACCCCCCCATAACTTTTGAAAATGACTATATATCTGGTGTTCCGGTGTCACACTCTTGTTCAGGAGCCCAAATTTAGTGGATTTGCTTAATTCCAGGTCATCTCATGAATTTCCGCGACCCTCTCCCGCTGCCTTGAAAACCCTAAAAATCGATGTTTAACATACTTGCTCATCAATTCCTATAATAAAACTTGAAATGCCTGTATCTTTGCGCGATTTTAAGATAAAATAATTCTAATTTTATATTCGTGTTCAGCGAGGTCTAAATGACCAGAATTGATATTTTCAGGAGTTCTTGGGAAATATAAATTGCAAGTTGAGTTTTGCCGGGGAAAGGTTCGGCTCCAGGGCCAAATTATAAAAATCAAAAAATGGACAAAATGACCACCCCATAACTTTTGAAAATGACTATATATCTGGTGTTCCGGTGTCACACTCTTGCTCAGGAGCCCAAATTTAGTGGATTTGCTTAATTCCAGGTCATCTCATGAATTTCCGTGACCCTCTCCCGCTGCCTTGAAAACCCTAAAAATTGATGTCTAACATACTTGCTCATCAATTCCTATAATAAAGCTTGAAATGTCTGTATCTTTGCGCGTTTTTAAGATAAATTAATTCTGATTTAATATTCGTGTTCAG
Source organism: Oxytricha trifallax (assembly GCA_000711775.1). NCBI lineage: Eukaryota > Ciliophora > Spirotrichea > Sporadotrichida > Oxytrichidae > Oxytricha > Oxytricha trifallax. Next base: position 6,322 of record ARYC01008811.1, read on the forward strand.
CGAGGTCTAAATGACAGAATTGATATTTTTGGGAGTTTTTGGGAAATATAAAATGCAAGTTGAGTTTTGCCGGGGAAAGGTTCGGCTCCAGGGCCAAATTTAAAAAATCAAAAAATGGACAAAAATAACCCCCCATAACTTTTGAAAATGACTATATATCTGGTGTTCCGGTGTCACACTCTTGCTCAGGAGCCCAAATTTGTGGATTTGCTTAATTCCAGGTCATCTCATGAATTTCCGCGACCCTCTCCCGCTGCCTTGAAAAGCCTAAAAATCGATGTTTAACATACTTGCTCATCAATTCCTATAATAAAACTTGAAATGCCTGTATCTTTGCGCGTTTTTAAGATAAAATAGTTCTGATTTTATATTCGTGTTCAGCGAGGTCTAAATGACCAGAATTGATATTTTTAGGAGTTTTTGGGAAATTTAAATTGCAAGTTGAGTTTTGCCGGGGAAAGGTTCGGCTCCAGGGCCAAATTTTAAAAATCGAAAAATGGACAAAATGACCCCCCCATAACTTTTGAAAATGACTATATATCTGGTTTTCCGGTGTCACACTCTTGATCAGGAGCCCAAATTTAGTGGATTTGCTTAATTCCAGGTCATCTCATGAATTTCCGCGACCCTCTCCCGCTGCCTTGAAAACCCTAAAAATCGATGTTTAACATACTTGCTCATCAATTCCTATAATAAAACTTGAAATGCCTGTATCTTTGCGCGATTTTAAGATAAAATAATTCTAATTTTATATTCGTGTTCAGCGAGGTCTAAATGACCAGAATTGATATTTTCGGGAGTTTTTGGGAAATATAAATTGCAAGTTGAGTTTTGCCGGGGAAAGGTTCGGCTCCAGGGCCAAATTTTAAAAATCGAAAAATGGACAAAATGACCCCCCCATAACTTTTGAAAATGACTATATATCTGGTGTTCCGGTGTCACACTCTTGTTCAGGAGCCCAAATTTAGTGGATTTGCTTAATTACAGGTCATCTCATGAATTTCCGTGACCCTCTCCCGCTGCCTTGAAAACCCTAAAAATCGATGTTTAACATACTTGCTCATAAATTCCTATAATAAAACTTGAAATACCTGTATCTTTGCGCGCTTTTAAGATAAAATAATTCTAATTTTATATTCGTGTTCAGCGAGGTCTAAATGACCAGAATTGATATTTTCAGGAGTTTTTGGGAAATATAAATTGCAAGTTGAGTTTTGCCGGGGAAAGGTTCGGCTCCAGGGCCAAATTTTAAAAATCAAAAAATGGACAAAATGACCCCCCTATAACTTTTGAAAATGACTACATTATGGTGTTCCAGTGTCACACTCTTGATCAAGAGCCCAAATTTAGTGGTTTGCTTAATTCCAGGTCATCTCATGAATTTCCGTGACCCTCTCCCGCTGCCTTGAAAACCCTAAAAATCGATGTTTAACATACTTGCTCATAAATTCCTATAATAAAACTTAAAATGCCTGTATCTTTGCGCGCTTTGAAGATAAAACAATTCTGATTTTATATTCGTGTTCAGCGAGGTCTAAATGACCAGAATTGATATTCTCAGGAGTTTTTGGGAAATATAAATTGCAAGTTGAGTTTTGCCGGGGAAAGGTTCAGCTCCAGGGCCAAATTTTAAAAATCGAAAAATGGACAAAATGACCCCCCCATAACTTTTGAAAATGACTATATATCTGGTGTTCCGGTGTCAAAATCTTGATCAGGAGCCCAAAATTAGTGTGCTTAATTACAGGTCACCTCATGAATTTCCGTGACCCTCTCACACTGCCTTGAAAACCATAAAAATCGATGTTTAAACAATCACTCATCAGTTCTTATAATAAAACTTAAAATGCCTGTATCTTCGCGCGCTTTGAAGATAACTAAATTCTGATTTGATATTCGTGTTCAGCGAAGTCAAAATGACCAGAATTGATATTTTCGGGAGTTTTTGGGAAATATAAATTGCAAGTTGAGTTTTGCCGGGGAAAGGTTCGGCTCCACGGCCAAATTTTAAAAATGGAAAAATGGACAAAATGACCCCCCTATAACTTTTGAAAATGACTATATATCTGGTGTTCCGGTGTCACACTCTTGTTCAGGAGCCCAAATTTAGTGGATTTGCTTAATTCCAGGTCATCTCATGAATTTCCGTGACCCTCTCCCGCTGCCTTGAAAACCCTAAAAATCGATGTCTAACAGACTCACTCATCAATTCCTATAATAAAACTTAAAATGGCTGTATCTATGCGCGTTTTGAAGATAAATTAATTCTGATTTTATATTCGTGTTCAGCGAGGTCTAAATGACCAGAATTGATATTTTCGGGAGTTTTTGGGAAAATAAATTGCAAGTTGAGTTTTGCCCGGAAAAGGTTCGGCTCCAGGGCCAAATTTAAAAAATAGAAAAATGGACAAAATGACCCCCCTATAACTTTTGAAAATGACTATATATATGCTGTTCCGGTATCACACTCTTGTTCAGGAGCCCAAATTTAGTGGATTTGCTTAATTCCAGGTCATCTCATGAATTTCCGTGACCCTCTCCCGCTTGAAAACCCTAAAAATCGATGTTTAACATACTTGCTCATCAATTCCTATAATAAAACTTGAAATGCCTGTATCTTTGCGCGTTCTTAAGATAAAATAATTCTGATTTTATATTCGTGTTCAGCGAGGTCAAAATGACCAGAATTGATATTTTCAGGAGTTTTTGGGAAATATAAATTGCAAGTTGAGTTTTGCCGGGGAAAGGTTCGGCTCCAGGGCAAAATTTTAAAAATCGAAAAATGGACAAAATGACCCCCCCATAACTTTTGAAAATGACTATATATCTGGTGTTCCGGTGTCAAACTCTTGTTCAGGAGCACAAATTTAGTGGATTTGCTTAATTCCAGGTCATCTCATGAATTTCCGTGACCCTCTCCCGCTGCATTGAAAACCCTAAAAATCGATGTTTAACATACTTGCTCATCAATTCCTATAATAAAACTTGAAATGCCTGTATCTTTGCGCGCTTTTAAGATAAAATAATTCTAATTTTATATTCGTGTTCAGCGAGGTCTAAATGACCAGAATTGATATTTTCAGGAGTTTTTGGGAAATATAAATTGCAAGTTGAGTTTTGCCGGGGAAAGGTTCGGCTCCAGGGCCAAATTTTAAAAATCGAAAAATGGACAAAATGACCCCCCTATAACTTTTGAAAATGACTACATTATGGTGTTCCCGTGTCACACTCTTGATCAAGAGCCCAAATTTAGTGGATTTGCTTAATTCCAGGTCATCACATGAATTTCCGTGACCCTCTCCCGCTGCCTTGAAAGCCTAAAAATCGATGTTTAACATACTTGCTCATCAATTCCTATAATAAAACTTGAAATGCCTGTATCTTTGCGCGTTTTTAAGATAAAATAGTTCTGATTTTATATTCGTGTTCAGCGAGGTCTAAATGACCAGAATTGATATTTTTAGGAGTTTTTGGGAAATTTAAATTGCAAGTTGAGTTTTGCCGGGGAAAGGTTCGGCTCCAGGGCCAAATTTTAAAAATCGAAAAATGGACAAAATGACCCCCCTATAACTTTTGAAAATGACTACATTATGGTGTTCCGGTATCACACTCTTGATCAAGAGCCCAAATTTAGTGGATTTGCTTAATTCCAGGTCATCTCATGAATTTCCGTGACCCTCTCCCGCTGCCTTGAAAACCCTAAAAATTGATGTCTAACATACTTGCTCATCAATTCCTATAATAAAGCTTGAAATGTCTGTATCTTTGCGCGTTTTTAAGATAAATAAATTCTGATTTTATATTCGTGTTCAGCGAGGTCTTAATGACCAGAATTGATATTTTCGGGAGTTTTTGGGAAATATAAATTGCAAGTTGAGTTTTTCCAGGGAAAGGTTCGGCTCCAGGACCAAATTTTAAAAATGGAAAAATGGGCAAAATGACCCCCCTATATCTTTTGAAAATGACTATATATCTGGTCTTCCGGTGGCACACTCTTGTTCAGGAGCCCAAATTAAGTGGATTTGCTTAATTCCATGTCATCTCATGAATTTTCGTGACCCTCTCCCGCTGCCTTGAAAACCCTCAAAATCGATGTTTAACACACTTGCTCATCAATTCCTATAATAAAACTTGAAATGCCTGTATCTTTGCGCGCTTTGAAGATAAATAAATTCTGATTTTATATTCGTGTTCAGCGATGTCTAAATGACCAGAATTGATATTTTCGGGAGATGTTGGGAAATATAAATTGCAAGTTGAGTTTTGCCGGGGAAAGGTTCGGCTCCTGGGCCAAATTTTAAAAATCAAAAATTGGAAAAATTGACCCCCCATAACTTTTGAAAATGACTATATATCTGGTGTTCCCGTGTCACACTCTTAAACAGGAGCCCAAATTTAGTGGATTTGCTTAATACCAGGTCATCTCATGAATTTCCTTGACCCTCTACCGCTACCTTGAAAAACCTAAAAATCGATGTTTAAACATACTTGCTCATCAATTCCTATAATAAAACTTGAAATGCCTGTATCTTTGCGCGTTTTTAAGATAAAATAGTTCTGATTTTATATTCGTGTTCAGCGAGGTCTAAATGACCAGAATTGATATTTTTAGGAGTTTTTGGGAAATTTAAATTGCAAGTTGAGTTTTGCCGGGGAAAGGTTCGGCTCCAGGGCCAAATTTTAAAAATCGAAAAATGGACAAAATTACCCCCCCATAACTTTTGAAAATGACTATATATTTGGTGTTCCGGTGTCACACTCTTGTTCAGGAGCCCAAATTTAGTGGATTTGCTTAATTCCAGGTCATCTCATGAATTTCCGTGACCCTCTCCCGCTGCCTTGAAAACCCTAAAAATTGATGTTTAACATAGTTGCTCATAAATTCCTATAATAAAGCTTGAAATACCTGTATCTTTGCGCGCTTTGAAGATAAATTAATTCTGATTTTATATTCGTGTTCAGCGAGGTCTAAATGACCAGAATTGATATTTTCGGGAGTTTTTGGGAAATATAAATTGCAAGTTGAGTTTTGCCGGGGAAAGGTTCGGCTTCAGGGCAAAATTTTAAAATGGAAAAATGGACAAAATGACCCCCCTATAACTTTTGAAAATGACTATATATCTGGTATTCCCGTATCACACTCTTGTTCAGGAGCCCAAATTTAGTGGATTTGCTTAATTCCAGGTCATCTCATGAATTTCCGTGACCCTCTCCCGCTGCCTTGAAAACCCTAAAGATTGATTTTTAACATACTTGCTCATCAATTCCTATAATAAAACTTGAAATGCCTGTATCTTTGCGCGTTTTTAAAATAAAATAATTCTGATTTTATATTCGTGTTCAGCGAGGTCAAAATGACCAGAATTGATATTTTCAGGAGTTTTTGGGAAATATAAATTGCAAGTTGAGTTTTGCCGGGGAAAGGTTCGGCTCCAGGGCCAAATTTTAAAAATCGAAAAATGGACAAAATGACCCCCCTATAACTTTTGAAAATGACTATATATCTGGTGTTCCGGTGTCACACTCTTGTTCAGGAGCCCAAATTTAGTGGATTTGCTTAATTCCAGGTCATCTCATGAATTTCCGTGACCCTCTCCCGCTGCCTTGAAACCCTAAAAATCGATGTCTAACATACTTGCTCATCAATTCCTATAATAAAACTTGAAATGCCTGTATCTTTGCGCGTTTTTAAGATAAAATAATTCTGATTTTATATTCGTGTTCAGCGAGGTCTAAATGACCAGAATTGATATTTTCAGGAGTTTTTGGGAAATATAAATTGCAAGTTGAGTTTTGCCGGGGAAAGGTTCGGCTCCAGGGCCAAATTTTAAAAATCGAAAAATGGACAAAATGACCCCCCTATAACTTTTGAAAATGACTATATATCTAGTGTTCCGATGTCACACTCTTGTTCAGGAGCCCAAATTTAGTGGATTTGCTTAATTCCAGGTCATCTCATGAATTTCCGTGACCCTCTCCCGCTGCCTTGAAAACCCTAAAAATTGATGTCCAACATACTTGCTCATCAATTCCTATAATAAAACTTGAAATGCCTGTATATTTGCGCGTTTTTAAGATAAATTAATTCTGATTTTATATTCGTGTTCAGCGAGGTAAAAATGACCAGAATCGATATTTTCGGGAGTTTTTAGGAAATATAAATTGCAAGTTGAGTTTTGCCGGGGAAAGGTTCGGCTCCAGGGCCAAATTTTAAAAATCGAAAAATGGACAAAATGACCCCCCCATAACTTTTGAAAATGACTATATATCTGGTGTTCCGGTGTCACACTCTTGTTCAGGAGCCCAAATTTAGTGGATTTGCTTAATTACAGGTCATCTCATGAATTTCCGTGACCCTCTCCCGCTGCCTTGAAAACCCTAAAAATCGATGTTTAACATACTTCATCATCAATTCCTATAATAAAACTTGAAATGCCTGTATCTTTGCGCGCTTTCAAGATAAAATAATTCTCATTTTATATTCGTGTTCAGCGAGGTCAAAATGACCAGAATTGATATTTTCAGGAGTTTTTGGGAAATATAAATTGCAAGTTGAGTTTTGCCGGGGAAAGGTTCGGCTCCAGGGCCAAATTTTAAAAATCGAAAAATGGACAAAATGACCCCCCTATAACTTTTGAAAATGACTATATATCTGGTGTTCCGGTGTCACACTCTTGTTCGGAGCCCAAATTTAGTGGATTTGCTTAATTCCAGGTCATCTCATGAATTTCCGTGACCCTCTCCCGCTGCCTTGAAAAGCCTAAAAATCGATGTTTAACATACTTGCTCATCAATTCCTATAATAAAACTTGAAATGCCTGTATCTTTGCGCGTTTTTAAGATAAAATAGTTCTGATTTTATATTCGTGTTCAGCGAGGTCTAAATGACCAGAATTGATATTTTTAGGAGTTTTTGGGAAATTTAAATTGCAAGTTGAGTTTTGCCGGGGAAAGGTTCGGCTCCAGGGCCAAATTTTAAAAATCGAAAAATGGACAAAATGACCCCCCTATAACTTTTGAAAATGACTAAATATTTGGTGTTCCAGTGTCACACTCATGTTCAGGAGCCCAAAATTAGTGGAATTGCTTAATTCCAGGTCATCTCATGAATTTCCGTGACCCTCTCCCGCTGCCTTGAAAAGCCTAAAAATCGATGTTTAACATACTTGCTCATCAATTCCTATAATAAAACTTGAAATGCCTGTATCTTTGCGCGTTTTTAAGATAAAATAGTTCTGATTTTATATTCGTGTTCAGCGAGGTCTAAATGACCAGAATTGATATTTTTAGGAGTTTTTGGGAAATTTAAATTGCAAGTTGAGTTTTGCCGGGGAAAGGTTCGGCTCCAGGGCCAAATTTTAAAAATCGAAAAATGGACAAAATGACCCCCTATAACTTTTGAAAATGAATACATATCTGGTGTTCCGGTGTCACACTCTTATTCAGGAGCCCAAATTTAGTGGATTTGCTTAATTCCAGGTCATCTCATGAATTTCCGTGACCCTCTCCCGCTGCCTTGAAAAGCATAAAAATCGATGTTTAACATACTTGCTCATCAATTCCTAGAATAAAACTTGAAATGCCTGTATCTTTGCGCGTTTTTAAGATAAAATAATTCTGATTTTATATTCGTGTTCAGCGAGGTCTAAATGACCAGAATTGATATTTTTAGGAGTTTTTGGGAAATTTAAATTGCAAGTTGAGTTTTGCCGGGGAAAGGTTCGGCTCCAGGGCCAAATTTTAAAAATCGAAAATGGACAAAATGACCCCCCATAACTTTTGAAAATGAATATATATCTGGTGTTCCGGTGTCACACTCTTATTCAGGAGCCCAAATTTAGTGGATTTGCTTAATTCCAGGTCATCTCATGAATTTCCGTGACCCTCTCCCGCTGCCTTGAAAACCATAAAAATTGATGTCTAACATACTTGCTCATCAATTCCTAGAATAAAGCTTGAAATGCCTGTATCTTTGCGCGTTTTTAAGATAAATTAATTCTGATTTTATATTCGTGTTCAGCGAGGTCTAAATGACCAGAATTGATATTTTCAGGAGTTTTTGGGAAATATAAATTGCAAGTTGAGTTTTGCCGGGGAAAGGTTCGGCTCCAGGGCCAAATTTTAAAAATCAAAAAATGGACAAATTGACCCCCCCATAACTTTTGAAAATGACTATATATCTGGTGTTCCAGTGTCACACTCTTGTTCAGGAGCCCAAATTTAGTGGATTTGCTTAATTCCAGGTCATCTCATGAATTTCCGTGACCCTCTCCCGCTGCCTTGAAAACCCTAAAAATCGATGTCTAACATACTTGCTCATCAATTCCTATAATAAAACTTGAAATGCCTGTATCTTTGCGCGTTTTTAAGATAAAATAATTCTGATTTTATATTCGTGTTCAGCGAGGTCTAAATGACCAGAATTGATATTTTCAGGAGTTTTTGGGAAATATAAATTGCAAGTTGAGTTTTGCCGGGGAAAGGTTCGGCTCCAGGGCCAAATTTTAAAAATCGAAAAATGGACAAAATGACCCCCCTATAACTTTTGAAAATGACTATATATCTAGTGTTCCGATGTCACACTCTTGTTCAGGAGCCCAAATATAGTGGATTCGCTTAATTCCAGGTCATCTCATGAATTTCCGTGACCCTCTCCCGCAGCCTTGAAAACCCTAAAAATTGATGTCTAACATACTTGCTCATCAATTCCTATAATAAAGCTTGAAATGTCTGTATCTTTGCGCGTTTTTAAGATAAATTAATTCTGATTTTATATTCGTGTTCAGCGAGGTCTAAATGACCAGAATTGATATTTTCGGGAGTATATGGGAAATATAAATTGCAAGTTGAGTTTTGCCGGGGAAAGGTTCGGCTCCAGGGCCAAATTTTAAAAATCGAAAAATGGACAAAATTACCCCCCCATAACTTTTGAAAATGACTATATATTTGGTGTTCCGGTGTCACACTCTTGTTCAGGAGCCCAAATTTAGTGGATTTGCTTAATTCCAGGTCATCTCATGTATTTCCGTGACCCTCTCCCGCTGCCTTGAAAATCCTAAAAATCGATGTTTAACATACTTGCTCATCAATTCCTATAATAAAACTTGAAATGCCTGTATCTTTGCGCGTTTTTAAGATAAAATAGTTCTGATTTTATATTCGTGTTCAGCGAGGTCTAAATGACCAGAATTGATATTTTTAGGAGTTTTTGGGAAATTTAAATTGCAAGTTGAGTTTTGCCGGGGAAAGGTTCGGCTCCAGGGCCAAATTTTAAAAATCGAAAAATGGACAAAATGACCCCCCTATAACTTTTGAAAATGAGTATATATCTGGTTTTCCTGTGTCACACTCTTGATCAGGAGCCCAAATTTAGTGGATTTGCTTAATTCCAGGTCATCTCATGAATTTCCGTGACCCTCTCCCGCTGCCTTGAAAAGCCTAAAAATCGATGTTTAACATACTTGCTCATCAATTCCTATAATAAAACTTGAAATGCCTGTATCTTTGCGCGTTTTTAAGATAAAATAGTTCTGATTTTATATTCGTGTTCAGCGAGGTCTAAATGACCAGAATTGATATTTTTAGGAGTTTTTGGGAAATTTAAATTGCAAGTTGAGTTTTGCCGGGGAAAGGTTCGGCTCCAGGGCCAAATTTTAAAAATCGAAAAATGGACAAATGACCCCCCTATAACTTTTGAAAATGACTATATATCTGGTGTTCCGGTGTCACACTCTTGTTCAGGAGCCCGAATTTAGTGGATATGCTTAATACCAGGTCATCTCATGAATTTCCGTGACCCTCTCCCGCTGCCTTAAAAGCCTAAAAATCGATGTTTAACATACTTGCTCATCAATTCCTATAATAAAACTTGAAATGCCTGTATCTTTGCGCGTTTTTAAGATAAAATAGTTCTGATTTTATATTCGTGTTCAGCGAGGTCTAAATGACCAGAATTGATATTTTTAGGAGTTTTTGGGAAATTTAAATTGCAAGTTGAGTTTTGCCGGGGAAAGGTTCGGCTCCAGGGCCAAATTTTAAAAATCGAAAAATGGACAAAATTACCCCCCCATAACTTTTGAAAATGACTATATATTTGGTGTTCCGGTGTCACACTCTTGTTCAGGAGCCCAAATTTAGTGGATTTGCTTAATTACAAGGTCATCTCATGAATTTCCGTGACCCTCTCCCGCTGCCATGAAAAGCCTAAAAATCGATGTTTAACATACTTGCTCATCAATTCCTATAATAAAACTTGAAATGCCTGTATCTTTGCGCGTTTTTAAGATAAAATAGTTCTGATTTTATATTCGTGTTCAGCGAGGTCTAAATGACCAGAATTGATATTTTTAGGAGTTTTTGGGAAATTTAAATTGCAAGTTGAGTTTTGCCGGGGAAAGGTTCGGCTCCAGGGCCAAATTTTAAAAATCGAAAAATGGACAAAATGACCCCCTATGACTTTTGAAAATGACTATATATCTGGTGTTCCCGTGTCACACACTTGATCAGGAGCCCAAATTTAGTGGATTTGCTTAATTCCAGGTCATCTCATGAATTTCCTTGACCCTCTCCCGCTGCCTTGAAAACCCAAAAATCGATGTTTAACTTACTCACTCATCAATTCCTATAATAAAGCTTAAAATGCCTGAATCTTTGCGCGCTTTGAAGATAAATAAATTCTCATTTCATATTCGTGTTCAGCGAGGTCTTAATGACCAGAATCGATATTTTCGGGTGTTTTTGGGAAATATAAATTGCAAGTTGAGTTTTGCCGGGGAAATGTTTGGCTCCTGGGCCAAATTTTAAAAATCGAGAAATGGACAAAATGACCCCCCCTATAACTTTTGAAAATGACTATATATCTGGTGTTCCGGTGTCACACTCTTGCTCAGGAGCCCAAATTTAGTGGATTTGCCTTATTTTTTTATCTTTTGGTGTTTCTTTTTACTAGCGTCATCTCATGAATTTCCGTGACCCTCTACCGCTGCCTTGAAAACCCTAAAAATCGATGTTTAACACACTCACTCATCAGATCTTATAATAAAACTTGAATTGGCTGTATCTCTGCGCGTTATTACGATAAATTAATTCTAATTTAATATTCGTGTTCAGCGAGGTCTAAATGACCAGAATTGATATTTTCGGGAGTTTTTGGGAAATATAAATTGCAAGTTGAGTTTTGCCGGGAAAGGTTCGGCTCCAGGGCCAAATTTTAAAAATGGAAAAAAGGGACAAAATGACCCTCCTATAACTTTTGAAAATGACTATATATTTGGTGTTCCGGTGTCACACTCTTGTTCGGGTGCCCAAATTTAGTGGATTTGTTTAATTCCAGGTCATCTCATGAATTTCCGTGACCCTCTCCCGCTGCCTTGAAAATTGCCTAAAAATCGATGTTTAACATACTTGCTCATCAATTCCTATAATAAAACTTGAAATGCCTGTATCTTTGCGCGTTTTTAAGATAAAATAGTTCTGATTTTATATTCGTGTTCAGCGAGGTCTAAATGACCAGAATTGATATTTTTAGGAGTTTTTGGGAAATTTAAATTGCAAGTTGAGTTTTGCCGGGGAAAGGTTCGGCTCCAGGGCCAAATTTTAAAAATCGAAAAATGGACAAAATGACCCTCCTATAACTTTTGAAAATGACTATATATTTGGTGTTCCGGTGTCACACTCTTGTTCGGGTGCCCAAATTTAGTGGATTTGTTTAATTCCAGGTCATCTCATGAATTTCCGTGACCCTCTCCCGCTGCCTTGAAAAGCCTAAAAATCGATGTTTAACATACTTGCTCATCAATTCCTATAATAAAACTTGAAATGCCTGTATCTTTGCGCGTTTTTAAGATAAAATAGTTCTGATTTTATATTCGTGTTCAGCGAGGTCTAAATGACCAGAATTGATATTTTTAGGAGTTTTTGGGAAATTTAAATTGCAAGTTGAGTTTTGCCGGGGAAAGGTTCGGCTCCAGGGCCAAATTTTAAAAATCGAAAAATGGACAAAATTACCCCCCCATAACTTTTGAAAATGACTATATATTTGGTGTTCCGGTGTCACACTCTTGTTCAGGAGCCCAAATTTAGTGGATTTGCTTAATTCCAGGTCATCTCATGAATTTCCGTGACCCTCTCCCGCTGCCTTGAAAACCCTAAAAATTGATGTCTAACATACTTGCTCATCAATTCCTATAATAAAGCTTGAAATGTCTGTATCTTTGCGCGTTTTTAAGATAAATTAATTCTGATTTTATATTCGTGTTCAGCGAGGTCTAAATGACCAGAATTGATATTTTCGGGAGTTTTTGGGAAACATAAATTGCAAGTTGAGTTTTGCCGGGGGAAGGTTTGGCTCCTGGGCCAAATTTTAAAAATAGAAAAATGGACAAAATGACCCCCCTATATCTTTTGAAAATGTCTATATATCTAGTGTTCCGATGTCACACTCTTGTTCAGGAGCCCAAATATAGTGGATTCGCTTAATTCCAGGTCATCTCATGATTTTCCGTGACCCTCTCCCGCAGCCTTGAAAACCCTAAAAATTGATGTTTAACATACTTGCTCATCAATTCCTATAATAAAACTTGAAATGCTTGTATCTCTGCGTGTTTTTAAAATAAATTAATTCTGATTTTTTATTCGTGTTCAGCGAGGTCTAAATGACCAGAATTGATATTTTTGGGAGTTTTTGGGAAAAATAAATTGCAAGTTGAGTTTTGCCGGGGAAAGGTTCGGCTCATGGACCAAATTTTTAAAATCAAAAATTGGACAAATTGACCCCCCTATAACTTTTGAAAATAACTATATATTTGGTGTTCCGGTGTCATACTCTTGATCAGGAGCCCAAATTTAGTGGATTTGCTTAATTCCAGGTCATCTCATGAATTTCCGTGACCCTCTCCCGCTGCCTTGAAAACCCTAAAGATTGATTTTTAACATACTTGCTCATGAATTCCTATAATAAAACTTGAAATGCTTGTATCTTTGCGTGTTTTAAGATAAATAAATTCTGATTTTATATTCGTGTTCAGCGAGGTCTTAATGACCAGAATTGATATTTTTGGGAGTTTTTGGGAAATATAAATTGCAAGTTGAGTTTTGCAGGGGAAAGGATTCGGCTCCTGGGCCAAATTATAAAAATCAAAAAATGGACAAATTGATCCCCTTATAACTTTTGAAAATGAATATATATTTGGTGTTCCGGTGTTACACTCTTGTTCAGGAGCCCAAAATTAGTGGATTTGCTTAATTACAGGTCACCTCATGAATTTCCTTGACCCTCTCCCGCTGCCTTGAAAAGCCTAAAAATCGATGTTTAACATACTTGCTCATCAATTCCTATAATAAAACTTGAAATGCCTGTATCTTTGCGCGTTTTTAAGATAAAATAGTTCTGATTTTATATTCGTGTTCAGCGAGGTCTAAATGACCAGAATTGATATTTTTAGGAGTTTTTGGGAAATTTAAATTGCAAGTTGAGTTTTGCCGGGGAAAGGTTCGGCTCCTGGGCCAAATTTTAAAAATC
>ARYC01008812.1:0-18216 GCA_000711775.1 Oxytricha trifallax
TATTATTGCTTTAGTTATACAGCTATAAGGCAGTGGGAGCGAACAGTTGAAGGACTTCTCTTTAAGAGCAGTGCAATTGACTTGTAATTAAGTACAGGTTTGACTTATTCACTGTATATATCACATCCATATCGCAGTTTAAACACTAAATCTATATACTCTTCATCATAAACAGACCCCAAAAGCTTGCTATTTTTGTCTCGCATTTAATTAATAACCCCAACCCCTAACAAATTCCCTACAAATCAAAGCACTTATAAACCTCATTAAGGGGTTTTGGGGTTTTGATTGACTCATCGACTGTCTCTCCTAATTTTAAATAATGATTTAATTTTTAGCATTAAAAATAGTAAATTTATAGGACATTGGTATTATAACATCAAACACCAAATCCATGAATTCCTGAGTTTTAGATTTATAAATCCTATCCCCTAGTAACTATTATTAAATTTAAATATATTTATCAATTCATTAAATTTTTATGATTGTTATTTCACATATTTCAAATGAGTTTGATTATAAGAATAGTTAGTCTTTGCTTTATTATCTAGGGATTTAAAATCGAGCATTTCGTTAATTGCACAATAATAAATTTGTGCTATCGCTGTCCCCATTCCACCATCCATCAAGCTATTTATTTTTGAATAGCAATTATCAACTTCAAATATCATCTCCAAACATTAGATTGCACGATTTAGCTGAACTGAATCCCTTCAATTGATCTTTTATTATATAGAAGATATTAAAAATTTGTGAATATAAAGTAAATTCATTGATTAATTGAAATTACTGAAGATATAAAAACCAGGAATTTTATTCTAATTTAGCTTTAAAATAGGAGGGATAATTTGAATAAATTTCCATTTAACATAAACACAAGAGTCATAACCTTGCTAAAATGTTTCAATGATGCAATATGTAATTATTTTAAATTAAGATTCAAGTAGTTACTTTTAGTTTTCATTATTATTCTTTTTGATTGGTTCAGTATTCCTATAATTTTTTGACAATAATAATTTTAATGAAATCCTCCTTAAAATTGTATTTATTATGGTATTAATTCTCTTGAAGTCTAAAACATTGCAATTGAATTATTTATAAATTATTCATGTAAACAATCTATGGTGGATAATTTCTCTCATACTCAAGCACTTAATTTTCTATATCTCCACAGTTTTAGAGCATAAAATCTAACAAGGTTTTATATTAAAATCCCAGGATCTGCGTTTGATTATCAGCGAATGTCTCCTGCACTAGATTCAACGAGGTTGTCAGGCATGCAATCCTCTCTGAGAATACATACTGCGACATAAAAGAGTCAGAAGCTTCTCTTATTAACCTTGATAATATATACTTTATAGTATTATTATAAAATTTTAATTATAAGCTCTAAATTATAATTGGTTTTAGGTTTACCTAGTCTGTAATTAAGTATTCACAAAAGTTTAAATAAATAATATTATTTTAACTTCTCATGAATTTACGATAAATTTATATTGAATAAATTTTTAATATTGCCCAATGAAGAAAAGAATGATGACTACATTAAGTACTGCAAACAGAAGGATTCTCTTTATTTTTATGATCCTAAATATCTTTTTAATGTCTTTACTATCGAATTGCTATTTCTTGGTTTAATAATCTATAATTTCGTTTATATTATAGAGAGTGCATATAAAGACTATAAATTATAAAAATTTATAAGAGTATTTTTAAAATTATGATAGTTTTTGGATCATCACTTTTAGTTATATTCTCCTAAATCTAGCTTTTCTTCGTAATACCAGATAAATCTCTGACATTATTAAACTATGAAGATTGATCTGATTAAGAAAGGATTATATTGCAGTAATTATAATATAATTAAATTAAAATATAATCTTAATTCAATACTTATAAGAAAACTTAAAATAAAATTACTCTATAATACTGTTTTAATCATATTTTTCTTTTTATCTCTTATACTGCTTAATTTAATCTTATTATACAATTGAATTAAATATTAGTAACTAGTAAAATTTCTATATAAAAATCTACAAAAAATAATACAATGTTAAGTGATAACTTTTTTCAAGATTCTAAATTTGTTTTAAATATCTTAATAATAAGATTACTTAAATCTTTCAAAGTTTAGAAATAATATAAATATATAATAAAAAATGTACCTCTTCTTGAATATAATTTATATTATTCATCAACACTGATTTTTAACATATAAAATTTATTTTAATGAAGTTTTGAGTTACATTTTTTTAACTTTGAGAAATCAAAACCCCAAAACCCCTTAATGAGGTTTATAAGTGCTTTGATTTGTAGGGAATTTGTTAGGGGTTGGGGTTATTAATTAAATGCGAGACAAAAAAGCAAGCTTTTGGGGTCTGTTTATGATGAAGAGTATATAGATTTAGTGTTTAAACTGCGATATGGATGTGATATATACAGTGAATAAGTCAA
This sequence comes from Oxytricha trifallax, assembly GCA_000711775.1. NCBI lineage: Eukaryota > Ciliophora > Spirotrichea > Sporadotrichida > Oxytrichidae > Oxytricha > Oxytricha trifallax. The sequence continues at coordinate 2,455 of ARYC01008812.1, forward strand.
ACCTGTACTTAATTACAAGTCAATTGCACTGCTCTTAAAGAGAAGTCCTTCAACTGTTCGCTCCCACTGCCTTATAGCTGTATAACTAAAGCAATAATAGCTGAATTCAATGCCTTAGAGGAAGTCAAAGTTTCAATAGAAGCATATTGACTATCTTATTAATGAAAAAACTTTGAAGTATTGGGCTCACTTCTCTCTTGACCAACGAGCTATTATGTTTCACCGCCAGTTCCCTGAGTTGAAGATCTCTGCATAGACTGTTGCTAACATTTATAAACGAAATGGTATCTCCTACAAAGGTGTGAATCGTATCAAGAGAGTGATTGATTTCACTCTGCCATTTTACAACAATAACTTAAATTATATTTATCATTAAATGCAGAGAGCCTAATAGAATAATATTAAGTTTATACTTGCTGACGAGGCTGTGTTTACCTTCAACACTTTCATCTAGAAGTCTTGTATAAGAGGCATAGTAATATAGAAGTATATGACTAGAAAGTCAAGGTATAAACGATGGCAATTCTTTGAGGAATTAGTGAAGATACTAGTTTAGAAACTTATGTTATTCATCCTCGCTCTATTAAGACAGAGCAGTATATAAAGTTCTTAGAACAGCTGAGAGAGAAGTACCCTGAATAAGAGATAATACTGTTTGTTGATAATCTTTCTGTTCATAAGACTAAAGAAACAAGGAAGAGTTATGAACAACTTAGAATAACACCAGTGTTCAACGTACCTTACAGTCCATAGTTTAATGGAATTGAGTTCTACTGGGGTATATTAAAAGGCCATTACAAGAAGATGCTGCTCTACCATTTGATGCATGACCTACCTATTGATACAGTTGACTTTATTAAAAGCTCAGCGAAGAGAGTAGATAATTTATTGGCTTAAAAGCGTGCGAAAGAAGGGAGAGTGAATGTATATAAATAAGTTTTAGAGTTAAGTTAATGAATATATAAGTCACATTTAGAATTCTTAGAGGGAGCTGGCTTCTCTTTCTTTTCTTCTATTTCTTGCTTCCCTCCTCCTAAGTTTCTTCTCTTGCTGCCAGCTCCTGCATCTATGTTCATCGACTCTGGAGGCTAAATAATTGAATAAAGTCTCTTGCTAACTTCAATTTTTGTCTGCGACTTTCGCTCTCTGTGAAGCTTGCTCTATTCCTTCATCAAGAAGATGCCAGTTCCAGATTTTTCTAAAGAGTTAAGCTACAAATCTTACTAGAAATATAAGGGTGCTTCCGCAGCTCTGATAGCCAGCTCTCACTTATCTTGATCCCTTGTTTGTCCTTATCTTCTGAAGAGATGCTGTACCTTTTCTTATGAGATTCTTTTATAATTTCTTTCAAGTAATCACCTTTAATTGTTGCAAGAATGCCTAAGAAATAGTTTTTTTCAGGTAGTTTATTTGACAACTGCTTCTTAGTAGGCAGGTACAGCGAAACCTCTGGGTCATTCATAGGCATCATCATATAAGTTAGTCACAGAGATTTCTGGATAGTTGGAATCTCTGCAAACTTCACATCTTAAGTTTTCAAAGCTTTCTTCTCTTAACAGAGTATTGCTCTTAGAAATGAAATTCTAGTACCTTCCATCGTTGGTAGAAACAAACCAACTACATAATCAAGATTAGTTAGTATGAGTTCATTACCTTGCTGCACCAGGTAGCGATGCAAATCCTCCTTGCTTCTAAATCTTTGAATCAATTCTTGTGCTTGCACTCTATTCATTGCATCATTCATTGACTCCATCTTGTTTACAGATCTAAGAAATGATATTCAAATTTAAGTTTATTGATTTCAATTATATACCTCTGTAAAACTTACTATTAAATATGGGCATCCTATAGAAGGTCAACCTTTTAGCAGGATATGGAGAAGGTTTTGAGAACTTGTTTCAAACTTGAGAGATCGATATCAATTTCTACTGTTATAGTTCCATATTTTTAAATTTAAATTGGTACGTACTTAATTAGGAGCAGCTCCTAAAATGCTAGTACTTAATTAGGAGCTTTAATTAATGCTAGTACTTAATTAGGAGCACCCTAATCTTAATCATATAATGACAAAATACCTCCAAAAGCAGTACGTACTTAATTAGGAGCAGCTCCTAAATTGGTACGTGCTATAATCAACTTATTATTGAAAGTTAAAATGGTTACTTTATCACCCAGATTTAGAGCTGGATCGTCTCTTAGCACTCATATTTCTTCTATAATACTCTAAAACTTCCCTTGAAACTTGTAGGCTTGCAAAGCTCTCATATAAGCTCTCAGTTATAGAGGTAGTTTTATAATTTTAAATTCAAATTTAAATATGAGCGCTAACATTTTAAGAAAAACAACAGCACTTCCATAAAACTAAATGAGACTGACCTTTGGCAGCAATAAAAAATGTGATAACTGTGAGATGAACTCACATAAGGAACTACCTGAGCTATCACTTGAGGTCTCTGTTATTAAAATAGAAATTAATAATAGAAAATAAATGGCAAACAAGTGTGTGGGAGACAGAGAGGAGGAGAAAGGTATTAATGAAATGCCTATACAAACTGAAGAAGTAGAAGTATACTTTTGTGAGTAGTGTGAGAGAGACCTCGCTCATAAATCTAGTTGGTATAGGCATATGAAAGGCATAGAGAAGCCAAGCCAACTGTAAACTTAAAGCACGATAAAATAGACGGAAAGTATGACTGCTTCGAGTGCCATAAGCAGTATGCTCATACAAGAGTTTAAGGAAGCATCTTTTAAAAGCTCACAAGAAAGATTTAGAAATTGAAAAGCATGAAGATGAATTGAAACTACTAAACAAAAGAAAAACAAGAGAATCTTCGAAACTTGTAGAGCTTGAACAAGCTAGTGAATCAGAATATGTGAGGAAATCACGCAACCTACTAGCATCCGAAATCACAAAGATCATGATTAAAATTCAATATAAAAAGATTCCTGTTCTTGCCTAAATTGACCTAGACACTTCACTTTAAAGCTACCTTATATTAGAAGAATCCTTTGATAAGAAAGTTATCAATGATCATCAGTATGCATACAAGGTGTATCCCTTCAACTATCTCTTAAGTGATGATAAATACTAGATGGAGTTTACAAATGAGTATCAAGTACTCACTCAAGCAAAGTTCAAAGAGTGTAGATACTTAATAAAGTTAGATGCTGTTCTCTTTGCCAAGGATCATGTTGCTTTCAGACTCCCACTCTATGAAATGACCCAAAGAGATTTCATTACAGATCAAAGAAATCATAAGTAGCTTGGATAAATAGCAACTCAGACCATACAAGGTATAAAAGAGCTTCACAAGTTAGGGTTTGTTCACAGAGATTTGAAGCCAGAAAATATAATGATAAACTTCTCACCAATAAGAGTAGCAATAATCGATTTCAATAGAGCCTATAGAGTGGAAGTATCAAGGCTTGGAACTGTAATGGGAACTCAAGGGTACTATCCAGAAAGAGAAGACTGGAGAGATGGTGACTTTTAATGGGATGTGTGGGCTTTAGCAGCAATAATAATAGAGTGCGATATGCCTCGAAACGATTACTACTCTACAAGGTGTGAGAAGGATGCTAAACAAAGAATAAAGCAATTTATTGACAGAACAAGAGTATCTCAATCAATGAAATAAATGGCAGAGTCAATAATAATAAAACCAAACTCAAGATCAGACATATCAATAGAGCAGATAGAGTTGTGGTTAAGTAAGATAAACTTCAGACCTCTACCACATGATCCTAAAGTGCATTTTGAGTGATTAAATTAAATACATTTACTATAAATTTCACATTAAAACCTATTAATAACCCCAACCCCTAACAAATTCCCTACAAATCAAAGCACTTATAAACCTCATTAAGGGGTTTTGGGGTTTTGAATGATAGAAAATTTTAAATAAATTCTTAATCATAATATAATTCGATTTCATCAATAATTTAAGTGACCAAATTAATTCCTTTTTAAACCAGCATTCAAGCCATTTTCAAATTATTCTCTTTCGTCTTGCTTTATTTACTTATTACGCATTATAAATAAATAGAGTTAATTATATATAAAAGTAAAAACATATTATTAATTGAAATAATTATAACTACTGTTGTTTAGAAATAATTAATACATAAAATTACACTCTTATTAATAAAATAAATAATAAGCAGGGGATTTTAAAAATGTTAAATCATACTAATTTCTCTATTTTTTGAATATTTAATATATAAAAAGCGTGGTTAATTTTGTAATTAAAAATAATTCAACACAAAAATAAACTCGATATTTCTTAAACAAAGGATTTGAAATATAACTACCAGGTTATAGTCAAAATAATTGAAATACTCTTTCTAATAATTTTTCAAGAATTATAAGATAATAATGCCATTAATTTCTATCTGTATTTTTTAATTCTTTATAATTGATAATTCTTAAATATTAAAATGATTAAGCATAAAAGATTACTAGCTGCTATATTGCTAATAATCAATACTTCGATAAAAAAATAGTTATTTAAAAATTGAAAGTATTGTGTGAATTTAGAATCGATTGCCGTCTATGCCACTGCTTTACTGTAGGTCCAGCTGTAATTTGTCTTGGCCGAAATAGCTCTCATCCAGACCTTAGAAATTTGTTATTTTCGCATTCTTAGGCCCTCTCTTTTCTTAAATGTCTATTGAAGATAAATTTACAGAGTTATTGCAAAAATAAAATTTAATGAAAAGTCTGAAACAAAAATAATGCAAAAGTAGCTTTATAATTTTAATAATGAAAAAATCATCAAATTTCTAATTAAATTAAATAGCAAACTCATCATTATCGTCAACATTATTGTTTTGAGGTTATTGGTTTGTTTTAGCCAATACATTTTAGGTTTTTTTTTTAGGTTTTTTAAAATGTTGATTGTTTTTATTTTAATAAAATCCTTAATATTATATAGGATCCATTCAAAACCCCAAAACCCTTTCAGTAGTTTGATTGAGTTTTTGATTGATAAAAGTAGACTATTAGTGCATACTTAATTAGGGTTTTAATAGGGTTTATGTAGGGGTTAAATGTTTTAATATTAGTAATTTAAGTGAGTATATGCGAAGTTTGGGGTCTGTTTATAACAGTGAGTATATAGATTTATTGTTTAAGTTGCGTTATGGATGTGATGAATATAATGATCAACTCAAGCCTATCCTTAATTACACTTCTATAGCAAGGCTACTCCATAAATCTTTCTGCTACTGTTAGGTCTCACTGTCTATTAGCATTGAATTTAAAGAGATAGAAGCTTAATTCTAAGCCTAAACGACCTCTAAAGTTTTAGCAGCATCATATTGATTATCTCATTAATGATAAGACTCTTAAATACTGGGCTCACTTCTCTCTGGCCTAGAGAGCTGTGATGTTTCATCGCCAATTTCCTGAGCTTCATATCTCTGCTTAATCGATAGCTAACATATATATAAAGAACGGAATATCTTACAAGACAGTCAATCGCATTAAGAGAGTGATTGACTTTAATGTTCCATTTTATAAGGATAATTTAAATTATATATTCGATTAAATGCAAAGGGCTTAAGAGCATAATATAAAGTTCATACACGCTGATGAGGCAGTATTCACCTTTAATACCTTCATATCAAGGTCTTGGTACAAGAGGTATAGTAATATAGAAGTTTATGACTAAAAGGTTAAGGTGTAAACTCATGCTATTCTTGGTGGAATAAGTGAAGATAGTGGCCTCGAGACTTATGTTATTCACCCTCTTTCTATAAAGACTGAATAATACATTAAGTTCTTGCAAAAACTCAGAGATAAGTATCTTGACTAAGAGATTATTCTATTCGTTGATAACTTGTCAGTTCATAAAACTAAAGACTCAAGGAAGGAATATGAAAGATTGAACATAACACCTGTATTTAATGTTCCTTACAGTCCTCAGTTCAATGGAATTGAATTATATTGGGGGTTATTGAAAGGCCACTACAAGAAACTTCTGCTCTATCACTTGATGCACTATCTGAAGATAGATACAGTAGATTTTATTAAGAGTGCTGCTAAAAGAGTCAGCGATGATAAAGCTAAAGTATGCGCAAGAAAATGGAGATTTTGTGTTTATAAATAAGTATTAGATTTAAACGAATGAATAAGTTAACATATTAAATTTGCCCGTATAGGAATTTGGTTTCTCTTTCTTTTCTTCCTCTTAAGGCTTGCTTGGGCCCATGTTTCTTCTCTTAGTGCCAGACCCTGCATCTATGTTTATCTCGTCTGGCTTTTAGAAATCTTTGAAGAGTCTCTTCCTCAATTCATGCTTTACTTGAGACTTTCTCTCTCAGTTTAATTTGCTGCGCTCTTTCATCAAGTATATAGCAGTACCAGGTTTTTCTATAAAGTTAGAAGACTCAACTTACTTGAGATGAAAGGATGCTTTTGAAGTTCCCACAGCCAGGTATCACTTATTTTAATACCTTTCTTCTTTTTTTCTTCAGGAGAGATGCTGTATCGTTTCTTGTCAGCTTCTTAAATAACTTCATTTAAGTACTCAGGTTTCAGAGTTGTAAGAACACCAAAGAAGAAGTTTCTCTCTGGCAACTTATTAGAAAGCTGTAGCTTTGATGGAAGGTAGAGAGCTACATCAGGATCACTCATAGCATCTTCATATAGGTTTGTCACTGATATTTTAGGGTAGTTAGATATCTCTATCATATTAATTTCATTAGACTTAAAAAATTTTTCTCATCACTCAGTAAGGCTTTTAAGAATGAGATTTTAGTTCCCTCCTGAGTTGGCAAGAACTATCCAACTATCATGAATATATTAATCTTAATTAAGCACTTACCTTGCTAAACCAAGTATCTGTAAAGGTCCTCTTTACTTCGAAATTTTCCTATTAAATCTTGAAATTAAATTCTCTTCATTGCATCATTCATAGACTCCATCTTGCTTCCTCTTTCTAGAAATGTTAATGAAATTTAAAATTATGGATATCCATTCTAAGTTTATTAAAATCTTACTACTAAATAGGGAGGACCTACTGGAGGTCAACCTTGAAAGATATGCGGAGAAGCATTGAAAAACTTGCTCCAAGTTTCACAGATTGATTTCCATTTTTATCAATCTATCTCCATTAAATTGCTCCTAATAATGTTTAACTATTTTAGGAGGTCCTCCAAATTAAGTTCAAACTTGATTTGGAGAACCTCCTAGAGAAACAAAAATTTAGGAGAATTCTAATTTACTAAAATTTATAAAATTCTCATAAAATATGTCAACTTACAGTCTTTTATGGTTAGTTCATTTTCTTACCTCTCATCAAAGAGACTAACAGAGTGTCTTATACTCTGCTATAATAGTTTATCTCGGTAGATTTTATCATTATTATAATAGAATATATCAGCAAACTAAAATGAGCGCTAACCTTTTGAGAAGAGCGGCATTACTTGGATCAAGTCAATAAAAGTTATCATTCCAGAAACCAAGAAAAGTAGAGACCAGAGACGCTTGTACTCAGTGGGAGCCTACTTATGAACAACTTTGACCAGTCTAGCTTTGAGATTTAAATATAAGTTAAGTAGGAGGTTATCATAGAAGATGTGCAGATTGAGGAGGAGGCTAAACAACCAGTTATAGAGCATTAATAAATACCAGCCAAAGTTGACTATTAATGCAAAGAATGCAATAAAGTTTTCCCTTACAAGTCAACTTATAAGAGACACTTGAGAGATATACACAACGATATGCCAAGGTCATATCTCAAGCATTAAAAGAAAGATGGGAAGTATGTCTGTGAGATTTGTGAGAAGCCATATTCACATACTAGAGACCTCAAAGTGCACTTAAAGAAAAAGCACAATTAAAATTTTGTCTTAATTCATGACCTACTGGGAATATAATCCTCTAAAAAAGAAGATCAAGAAACCCAGTGGAGTCTCATAGAGTTGAAGTCTAGAAGTAAACCCCAAAACCCCAATCTATAAAGTTCATTAATTTTAAAGGTTAAAAAATTATTTAATTCAATTTTAAGAGGAAATAAAATATGGAAATAGCTAACTCTAATTTTTACAAAGATTATTGACACATGCCATAATAGAAAATAACATTCTATCTACTTAACAATTGTAGCCATATAAAATGACACAATTAAACATAAACACTTTCTATTTCCATAGGCATCATTTTAGAAGCGCTCATAAAATGCACTTAAAAATTAACTTTCCTCAAAGACTCATATCCAAAGCGTTATGATTTTCTCTTGTTCTTGATCAATAAAAGTCATAGGGACCACTGAAAATATTCAAAACACAAGACTCTTGTTTAATCCCACAGTATCCACTTCAAATGAGTAGACAAACAATTTTAAGCCCCAATCGACGATTGTACATGACTTTGATCGAGTTCAGGGAGTTTTTGAAATTTCAAAATTTTTTTACAATGTCAATGTTGATCCACAAAAAAAAAATGGCGTCAAGGAAGACTCAAACTTTTGCCAAAAAATCTAAAACCATGATGTGAGGTTGAACTTGGTCCGAATTTTCTAATTTTTAGCTAGAAATTATTTACGCAACAAATAATGATTTCCCTCTCCGAATTCCAAAAAAGATGGAGGTATAAGTGGAACTTGTTCGACGGTTAGGACCAAGGCAAGCTCATGCTTTCACTTAATGATAATGTCTGACACGATGAAGCACTAAAATATAACTTTTAACTTTTCAGGGAAATTTCGAAAAATTTTCATGTTGAGTGACCACTACATCTCTTATGGCTTAGATTCAGGCAAATTCAATTGCAAATTCGTTCGTTTTGGACCTGAATTGTGTTAGGTCAGCGGAATTTGGCTGCTGGAGACTCTTGCTAGGGAATTCCAAAATTTGTTAAAGGCATGTATTTAAGCTTTTTCCTAAGACATAAGCGCCTAAGCATTTTTCTTATTCTTTCAATGGGTTCAAACTGAATACCTTTAGAAGAAAACTTTTTTAAGCAAAGTGATAGGCTACGCTGCGTAGATTACGAATACTAAATTCTACAACTAAACTGAGAAATAGCTGTGAAGATATCTGGAATTTTCAGCCCGTGCAGAGGCCGCTCCACAACCTTCGAGAGCCCTATGACAATTCATTATATCAACTATAACTTTTTATAGCCTCAAGGCTCTGTTACACTCTCTTAGGATAAGTTGGAGCTCTGTTACTTAACATCATCCTCAAACAAATATGGAGGATGTTACTTCAATAGTTGCTGAGGTACTAAGAATCTACGGTCCGTGCGGAGGCCGTTCAAATTTAAGCTCTTATTAGGCTAGCCCTTAACGTATTTTGATTCCAGATCTTTTCCTCTTTGGATTAACTGACATCTTTCTTACGATGAAATGTAGATAAACATCATTGCAACATAATATGATAGGCTGTAAAGTAATACCATCATAGGTTCAAGGGATGGGTGAGTAGGGAGTTTGACTGAGCTTTGAAGGCCTTACTTTTCCCAAATCAAGACATTATTCCCTTTGCAGTTCCTTAATTCTATAAAAGGAACTATTTATTTCTTCAAGCAAGATATCGATTAGTGCAGCTGAAGAAAATTGAGAGTAAACTCAAGCAAACTATTATACTTAGTCAAAAGATAGTGCAAATTGCATATTTCAAAAGCATCAATTGAAAATTTGTAGGGAAATATTAGAAAACTTAGCTCATATTTGTGATAAAAATTATATATATTTCCAAATAAATTTGATAAGCGGGTTTAAATAAAGTATTTAAAAGTTAATCACTAATTTCAGTAATTATTGTTCAAAGAAGTTTTTGGGTTTTGTATTGATTGGTGATAAAGTTGACCAAACTTAAATCTACAAAACTAAACACAATTAAAATTAAAAAATTTAAAACTAAAAAGATTATGAATAGTGAATTTATTATGTTTGGATTAAAATAATAGAAATATATTTATAATTTATATAAATATAAGTAATTTATTAGAAGCCTCACATACATTTGTAAGCTTCTATTAATTAATAAGCTTAAATGTGATATTTATAGATAAAATAATTATTTTTTATTAAAATACTAAAAGCAAAGTTTCCAACTCCGGCTTCATCGATAGTCTTCTATTCATATATATTAGTCAGCCAGCATTGATTCCAGCTTACCAATTAACAACAGGTTTGAACTAAAAAGTCAAGGTCTTTTAAATCAAACCAACTTTGGAATTAGCCAAGATTACAAGTAGTCAAGCCTTAATTGATTTAATAGAGCGCCTAATTAAATAAGTATTTCCACCAGACAATTAATTAAATCAAAAATCAAATTTAAATAATTTCCCCACTTTGTGGGTTGTTCGCCAGAGGTAGGCGATGCTTAGTAAAGGTTGACCTTAGCTTTTTAGCTAATTGTGCGCTACCTAAATGCGTTAAACCTAGCATACCTCAATCAAACTACAGACCAGCTGATACAAGGTAAGTATCTAAACAAATAATTTTATATCAAAGAGTCTAAATAAACTAATTATTATCTCAATGAGCTCTAAAAGTAATTCAATAAATTTATTGAAAAAAATATTAAATTTGTTAAATTTTAATCAAGAACTCAAATACAATAAAAAATTTAATCAATAAGATAGTACATATAAGTTTAGAATAAATTAAGCTCTCTTTTAATTTTTGTATTTATTAGTTATATAAAAATTTTAAAACCTAAATAAATTCAATTGAAATTTAATTTTTTGTATATAAGTAGCAAATAAAAATAAAATATTTATATTTATCTAATCAGGATTTTTAAAATATTATAAAATTGTAAAATTAATATAGGTACTGATGAGAATTCAAATTAAAATTAATTTTCTACAAGAAACTATAAAATCATATTTTGTAAGTAAAAACTTAATTTCTCTATGTTTATAAAATCTACATTTAATCTGCAAAATATTTTACTGCAAATTCTTTAATACAGATCAGACTAAAGAAAAGCTTAGTTTAAGATATGATAGTAAATATTATAATTTTATTTAAATTTAAATAACATATTTCTAGTTGAATTAACAACTTAAGATATTTATAAAAGTATAAATTTATAATTTTCTAGATTATAAAAACTATAAATTTGATTTTCTATTAGCTTTAAATTCATAAATGTTAATTTAGATAATTATATAAAAATTGGCTTAAAGATATATTTTAGAATATAAGTAAACAATTTATAAGTTTCTAATTTGCTATAAACTACGAGAATTTTATTTATTTTAAACTATATCATTATATTTATGTTGAAAAAAGAAAACTATAAACTTTTTTATTTCTATTTAAATTTACAGCATATTTTATATAATTATTATAGATTTAATCTTTTTAATTAATAGCAATAGTAGTAGAGAAACCCCAAATCCAAATTAGGGAAATAAATTTAAATTGGTCAACTTACTATAATTCGATTTAAATTAACTTAATTCTTTTTAGTTTAGTAATGATTCATTACCACTCGTATCCATCATAAATCCTTTAGAGAAATTGACTCCAATGTCGCGGTTAACACATGGTAAAAACATCTTCTTACAAGGTTCTAGTTTATTCTACTAATGTTCATGCCGAGCTCCTTCATGAAGCCTGCCCAATAACCCCTAAATATTTTAAAAATTCATAACTTACTTTGATTAAGCCCGTGTGTTCAGAGGATTTAAATCTCTGTTCTTGATCCAGGAAAATATGAGCTCTGCGGGAGCCAGCTTGTAATGATACGGGCCTAGGAACATAATGGGAAGTTTAAGCAGGCCGAACTGTGCCATCACATTTTGTGATCTATGATACGGAGCGTTATCGATCATGATTACAGTATTCTCTCTCCATCGCTTGTCAATATCATCCAAAGTGTACGCCAGCTTGCACAAGAAGTACATGAAGGAATGCTGGTTGGTCCGACCCCTATTCACAGTGTAGAACAGCTCACCCGTGCTGGATACCCCAATAATTAAGTTCATCTGGCTTAGCCTCTACGAATTGGTTACCCTGTTCTTGACATACGGAGCAGTCCAGCCCCGTCGCCTCTCATCAGTCTAGTGTAGCACAGATTCATCAATGTTGATTATTCACTTCCCCTCATTGAGAAAGGCTACGAACTGCTGAGCAGCATACTAACGCTGAAGCTTACTGCTGTTGTTGTTATGGAGATTCGTTATCTACTTAACTTACTTATAGGTCATCATTAACTCATTCTTTAAAAATCTTCTAATCATTTACTTGCTGCAGTGAAGCTAGACTTTTTAAATAAGAGTTTTTTGGATATCTGATATCTGAATTGGCGCCTAGTCATAAGTAAGCATGTTCACAATATGGGTGCGCGCCCGATTGTGCAGTTTCTGGTATTTCCCACGATTTACTTGCTTGAGATTCCAGAACGGAGCTTTCTTAATGGGATTGTTAAGGTACCTCCTTAACTTATAGTATGAAATTCCAAGCCTTTCCATAATCTGTTAGCTAGATAAGCCTTCTTATTTACTTAGCCTCAAGGATTCCTGAGCCAACTTCAACTCTCTCTACTGTTACTCCATTTCTTTCCTCAAGATTTTGAGTTATCTACGAGGCATTACCGATTCAAGCTAAGGATGCCTCTCGAAAACTGGAAGGCTCTCTTTGAGTTTATGGTTTTCCAAAACCTTTTTCTCCATTACTCTTATCCCACTAAATTGAGACCTTTCGAGCATTCCTTACGGTTCTAATTCTGATTAAGCATACTCGGTGTAAAGCCTAAGCGTAACCTAACCAATTGCCCTTATTTCATGGTCTCCTAATAAGGACTCTTTAAATCCACCGCGTCGACTATCATGGTAAACTGCTTTAGGGTCAATAATGAAGCCTTTGAATTTAACACCTGCAATGGAATCTTTAAGATCATAGTAAAGGTTGTTCATCTCTCTTTTGCTTACAGTCTCTACCTTCACATCGGATACTGTCAAATTTCTTTAATAAAGCATATTTGTTGTTATATAATCAGCTGAATTCCAGTCGTCATCTTCATTACTACTTGAGCTAAGCTCACTATTGGAGCTACTTGCTATATTATCTCAATCTATTCCTGAAAAAACTAAATATGTTTTGGTGCCCCCGTATTAGATCTTGATTCCATTGGCTTAATGCCAAATATACTAATAATGATTTACTGTTGATATGAAATGGAATCCGTAAGCGGAAATCTGATTGACCTGAAAGCATATCATTATAGTGAAAATTACAGTCTATTAATAGTAACAGTCCTGGCATTATGAGGCAATTTTAAGCTATTTAAAGCCAATGATGGCACCCACCTATTAGAATTAAATGAACCAACCCTAGCTTACAGGCATCAATGTTTAAGAACTCGCCTAGAAGTGCAAAAGCAAGAAAGAGCTTTACAATTTTCTAACCCAGGATTGTCGGGCCTTCCTGCCAAAGCCTGACTCAACCAACATATACTTCTTCAAGTCAATTATCCGAGCTAAGAAGGAGGTAACCCATTGTCATTTATTGTTAATCTCATTTTAGTATATCAGAAGAGAGGACGTCAAAGTATCAGCAGTACCGCACATAGAGGGACTCACAGTCCAGGACTTCCTCGATTATGCGAGAGACATCCCCAGACTACTCAACTTTCTCCCTGATGAGAGGGACTGGGTGCACCTTGACAGGCAATGGATTTGTGATTTGCTCTACACCTTAGACACCGACGGTGTCTCCAATATGATCCACAATGCGATGCTTTAACGGAAAGAGAAGCTCGAGCTAAGCAGAGACCTCGTCGTTGAAATGAGACCCGAATTCGTCGACGCATTATCTAGGTGCCTCAATTTCAGCAGTAAGTTTATTCCTATATTTACTTAAATGTAGCTGAGCGAGGCAAGGCTGTCAACCTGATGAAGAATTCCTCTAAAAGAAAAAGGACTAGAGATGAGATTGAAGAGGTGAAAGATTACGAAACGGCCTTGAAATCAGACAGATAGCTCTTCCTATAAGAAACTAAGAGGATGAAACAAGAGCATGATGATTTGGAAAGTGAAGTAGTTGACTTACGCAAAATGAAGGAGCAAGTTATTCAAGACTTCGGATCCCAGAATCTTGAAGGGCAGGTGCAGAACTTCAGGCTTTGAATTCTATCGGCCTCTATTCTAATGCATTCAATGAGCACCCCTAACACCAATAGTTAGAAAATGGTGAATTGTTTAAGAAATTAAGATTAATAATCATCTTCTATTGAACCCCGATCTATAGGGGTTCCTATGATCTATATCACTTTTGAAGCTTCTCCTTTAATTAGAAGCCATCTTCAACCAGGCTTCCATACTTTCTTCGATCTCTTCGTACTCCTAATAGGTATTATTTAAAGTTCTCTCTCTTTAACTCCTCCTTACAAGTAAAGCTCAATTCTCACTTAAGTCCTTTATCACCTCAGCTTTCTATTAAGCCTTCTTACCCCTCTTGTTGGTCTATTTTTTACGTTCCTTGCTCAACGATCTATCCTTACCTGGTGCTTTAGTGATATCGGCATATTGGCGCTTCACGCCGTTTCTGAAGATCTTCTCAACTTCACTGATTGGCTTATCCTTGAGCACTGGATTCTGGCTCATCTTTTCGACGATAACTTCTATGAAGGTAGGTTAATAAAACCCTAATTTACTTTCAGGTTCTGGCTCTTCAGCCACAGCTTAAGTTTTTATTTCCTCTTCAGAACTCTTCTTTGCTTCCTCAATATCAAGGATGGCTCCTATGAAAGCGTTTTCCACTTTTTCAACTATCTTCTCCACTATAGCCTTTACTTATGGATTTTCAGGCTCTTTTACTGGAATCTTGGCTGAAGAAATTTAGGGCTCCATTGCTTGATCAATATCGTCCATATCGGTAACTTCTTATTTGTCTTACAAATTAAATTATACTTCATTGAACTTTTTATCTAATAGTAGATCAGCCTCTTGCTATTCTGCACTATCTTTGGAGTTGAGCCTATAAAGAACCCTCTACCATCTGCCCTTAGTGTTAAGTCTTCCTATCCTGCCTATAATCTGCTCCTCAGACCTTTTAGAGAAGACATCTGCGATGATGAGGTAAGAACCTCCATTCTAATTAATTTCATCATTGGTTTGAATATCAGTACCTCTCCCATGGGCTTCATTAAGCAAGTATATGCCGTATTCCTTTTTAGCATTCTTCATCAAGTATCTGCCTTCGATCATGGATTCGATGTTGGCGGCATTACCTCTACTTAAACTTGTGAAGTCGTAGCCTGATCTCAAAAGGCCCAGCTCTATTGTGTTGTAGTTAATAGAAGCCACTATTAGAACTGGTGAGTGACTTAGTTGTTCTATAACAATCTCTTTGATCTTTGCCAAGTAGTCATTCTAATTAGTACTCACAAGCACATCAGGGTATTGAGTCTTCTTATCTCCTTAAAGTTTATCGAGAGTGGGAAATACTATATGTGTAGTTTAAAAAGCTAGCTTTAAACAGTTCTCTTCAGTTAAAGATAGAGTGCTTCCTGAAAATCCTATCACTTTATGAGCTTGCTGAAAGTACTCAAGAGAGTTGATTATAGTATCAACAGAGCCATCAAACATGATCCAGTCGTACTCATCAACAATCACGATGCTCTCTTGCCACACACTTATGAACTTAGCTACCTTCATTTATTTCTTGAGTTGTGGTTACGTAAAGAAATAAATACCTGCAGTTTTTGCGAAGTAATTCATATTGGAGGCGAGATCCATTGAAGTGATAACTTTTTGAAATTTATTGAAATCTCTCTGCACTAAGTGCTCATTCTTAC
>ARYC01008814.1:0-17531 GCA_000711775.1 Oxytricha trifallax
TTATGAATTTATATAAAATAAGATTTAGTTGGAAAAGTACTCGCTGACATGAGAAGTTCACTTTTCATTTTTTCAGTCATTTTAAAGCCAATCACCTGCCTGTGAAGTCAAATCTTGTCAATATTTTTTTTTTATTATTATGTCTTCCTATAAATATTTTATCACTTTCATTAATGAGTTTCTCTAAGTTATCATTTTTTTTTATTTTTGTAATTTAAATTTTCAAACTCGATCTTTTTTAATTAATTTTTTTTTCTATTGTTTTCTTATTTAATCTTTTTACTATCTTTTTTTTTAAGTAATATATTTTGAACATTTAATTTTTTTTCAATTACTTTTAATTTAAACTTTTTTTTTATATATATTTAATTTTCTAGGGTATTCAATTTCTAATTTATTATCCCTTACAATCTTTGAATCGTTAAAGGCCCCTTTCAATACTTTGAATTATTTTGACTTTCTTTCATAGTTCTTGAATTATTTAACATTCTCTGTGATAAAGAGACATTTAATAAAATTAACAACCACCATACCACATAATTTAGATACTATAGATTGCGATTAATAAATCGAATATTAAAAATAATTAAGTATTCATATATTAAAATCTGTATAAAATCATTATAAAATTCAATTTTTTAACAAATACAACTTTATTTTTGTACATTAATCCTTTATTTTTTATTTTTAATTCGTTTTTAATAATAATTTAGGGTGGCTGAATTATATGAGATGGTTGTCATTTAGTTTTGTAAATGTCTTCTTCTTAGAGAATGTTTCGTAATATTAGAACTCTGAACGAAAGTCAAAATAAAATTCCAGATTTTATGAGGGGGTCTTTTCTGATTCCAGGATTGTAGGGGGGGTTTCCTTTTTTTTAATATAAATTATAAAATTAATGCTTAACAAATTATTTTTATTTATTTAAATTTTTCTTTAATTTAATAATTCTTTCTTTGTCAAGGTATAAATGATATTTAAATGCTACATTATAAATTATTTTATCATAATTTATCATTAGTATTATGAGAAATTTATATAATTATTACATATTTATATTTTTGGTTTAGTATATCCCTAAGTATATAGACCCCCCAATATTTTACTATATAAATGATAAATAATATAAATTTAGAACATTTTATATATATAATTTGCCTGATATTTAATAATTTATTTATTTCTAAATATTTTATTATAAATATGATATCATATTAATAAATCTATTTACTTTTTTTAAGGACTATTATTTGCCCTAATTTAAAAATAATTTTCCATAATATTTTTATTTATTTTCAAATTTTAAACAGCCAATAATTGAACTACATTTAGCCTCCCCTATGATATTATTTATATTTATATATTAATTTATTTTTATTCCTAATACGTATATAATAATTCATAAAATTTATTATATAAAGTAATATATTATTTATAAATAGAGAACTTCTACCTTCATAAGTAGTGCAATAGTGTGGTTGATATATTAGTGATTGTCAGGCTAGAAAGTGATTGAGCAAGGGTTGAACTTGTGAATGGCTGCCCTTACTCACTAACCACTTCGCAGGACTCAACAGTCTTGGTGGTCCTATTCAATAACTATCCAATTCAACAATTCATATACTCCATAATTATAATATAAAAAGTAATTAATTTATAATAACTATTTATGTAATATGGTATTGAAACAACTTGATTAGTTGAACTGGATGAATGGATTAATCTGCTTAACTTGTCGTGCTGCTTGTCTATAGTGAAAGGACTGCCTCTGATTTTGACATTTCCTCCTTTTATCTCCTTGTCATACCTACTTATTCAATATTATCATATTATTAATTATTAATTATAAATGAATGGAAGTAGTGAATTGTATTTAGAGAATGAGCGAGAAATCAAGACAGAGGAGAGCGGTAAGTCTGAAAAGGTAGTCTAACCAGGGATATCTTACCAAAACCATAAATCATCTTCTTATCACTTCTACACCAATCTAGTAGTCAATGGAATTAGTATTAAATAATATAAATAATTTAATTGAAGTGAATAGAAGGATGAATGAGTTTGTGTGGTTGAAGTGAAAGTGGCAAGAGCAGTGGAGGAGACTGATGAAGTGAGGATGATGCCAGGGAAGTCAAACACAAACAGACCACACTCACCACTCATCACTACACTCATTTCATTTATATATTATTATGTGTGATGTGATTGAATGAATAGCAGATGGATAGCAGGTGGTGATAGTGGAAGAGGATTGCACTCTGGATAAATGCATGCACACTCACCTGTCACCATCCCAGTCAGTTACCACACTCCACTCAGTCACTCATCTTCTATTCATTTAAATATAATTATATATATTATGTGTTATATTGGAATGAGTGGGTGAGTGCATGGGGTGTGTGTGGATGAATGAGTGAGTTGGTTGTTCACAGCTGCGCCTTCCACACTCCAGTCAGCTACTCACTCATCCTCACATCCAAATTCACACTCTCACAGCCAGCATACATGCAACTGTTACATATTATTTTTATATTGAATAGAGCAAGAGAGTGATGACTGTGATTGAGGAGTGACTGCTTGAGTGATATGCGCATGTTCCTGTATGCAAGTGAGAGTCAGTGAGTCAGTGCGGACTACCTCCCTAAACACAGACCACTCACTCTCACTGCACTATGTCCTGCTTATTCAATACTCAACTATTGTCCATAATATTAATTATTATTTATTATATACCATTAATAAATATTAATGTAGATTGAATGAAATGTGAGAAGTGTGAATAGACAGAGACAGCGATGTGGGTAGCAGTAGTAGTGACGATAGGCTGCTTTCATTTCATTTGGCAGTTGCTATTGGAGGAATCACATCAGATTGTCACTCTCCAGTTCAACCCTATATCTATTTATCATTAATTATAATATATATTATATATATTGCTGTGTGAAATTAAAATAAGTATTGATTGTCTCTGCATATTATTGAGTTCTCTTTCAGGTTTAACACCATTTTACCTAATAATGCTATAATCCTAGGTTCTAAATATGATAATTTTCAATAATGAAATTAAGATAAATTAATTTTAATAGATTTAAATGAATTATTAAATTTATTAATTAATGTTATAATTTATGAGAGATTTTGATAAATTAAGTAAATAAATTTATTTTTGAATAAAGTGAGGCATGATGATGGCAGCAGGCAAGTGGCCAGGGATGCAGCTAAACACAAATTTATTGGGAGATTTGGGGAGTGATACTAAACTGAATTCTGAATCGAGATAGTCAAATAACAGTATCAAAATAATTGAGAAAATTATCAGTAAGAATTCAAAGAATAGCTAATATGTGAATGATCCCTTTATTTTTGGGTTAGATTGCATATAGGTAATTTACCATTAAATAATAGTTATGAATGGTTTAGTTTCTAGTAAGTCAAGTTATGAGAGATTAGTATTTATCATAAAATAAAATGCTGATGGCTTTTACTTCTAACCTTCCCTTTGGAAGCATCAGGTGTGGACACCACTAAACTCAACTGACGTCCAAACTCAATTCCTATCTTCCATATAGCCAATCCTGATTTTAGTGTGAGATCATAAATTAACTGCCCTTTAACGTCATATTTGCTTTGGACTAGTATCCCGTGTTTTTAACCAGGTCAAGACAAAACATAATCCAGGGATAGTACGAGATTTTTACCAGGTACAAATATCTACCGACCCAAAATTTCGAATCCCCTACCCTTTCAAAATTTATCATTCGACCAAATTTTTGGAGAGTAGATCAGATTTCAGAAATTACTATGATTTACTTTGAAAAATTACACTTATTAATCAAACTTAGACCATTTAAAGAAAGAGTAAATGAGTAAATTCATATTAAATTTAACATATATCACTGACTTTCAAAAATGGAACCATCAATCATTGTTATGTAAAGACAAACCTGAAGTTGGACTGGATATATGTGGTGTAAAATAAACTATAATAACTCCAATAAAAAATCAACTCTTATAATCCGCTTTCGACCGAAAAATTAAAAGGTCTCTTATTATCACAATTAATCTGATAGTCTAGGATGTCCAGCTGCTAATATAAATGTAGTCTCGTCCTCTAACTGTGGAAGCTTCAGAAATTAGCACTAAAAAGTGAGGAATATACGTATAGTTAACATATACAGATTCTCGACTTCTAAATTCGAAAGATAAACAACATGGTCATCATCTTCACTATTTAGTATTATACTGAACTCTCATTTAAGTAGCATATATGAAGCAATATAATAATGTAGTTATTGAAATTTGAATAAACTATAGTTTAATGGATTTTTATCCACGGAAATCACAGAAATTTCACATTGCTCAATTTTGCAATCATTTTCAATAGATTTGCTTGAATCAAGCCCCTTCTCTTGGATCCTCAAGTGGAAATTGAAAGCAATTTCATATAAACTGCAACAACTTTTTAAAATGCATATTTCCCAAATCTCCCAAAATACTTTGAAGAATGTGAAGAATGCAAAGTTGATTAAATTAGAGTATTCGACTTAGCTCTTCTCTAATTTCAAATTTATCCTTCTATCTGCTAGTCTTTGTACTGTTAAAACTATTTTATATAGCCACAGATATGATTATCATTCTGCCAATCAATTAACTTCTAGTTTGTGTTTAATGATTAAAATCATAAAATTTAGCATATCACTGTTTAATACTAAAATCAAACCATCAATCTTAATCGTGATGAAGACGAATATGAGTGAGTTGAATTGTCAAACCGTGATTTGGCAGACATGAATAGAAAATTGCGAAAAATAAAACTACTTCTGCTATTACATAGTCTGCTCTTAAAATCAAAATGTTACCAGCATAATCTAAACAACAGAGCTCGTAAAATTGAAGTAGATGACAGGGAGTGGAGAAAAACTCCACCGGCCCCACCGCTGTTAGGAAACGTAATCCCTGTCCTTTCAGTGTGGTAGCTTCAGCACCCTAACCTTGTCTTGGAGAAAAATCCTTATCGTTGGCTTCAATGGTTTTCGTCTTCTCACTTTCAAAGGTAGAGGCGTACCTTCAATTTTCACCCTATTAACTAGGAATCTGATGTCAAGCCAGGAAAGCTCATCTATGCAGGGTAATCTTTCTGTCCAAACCCTCGAGGAGTGTAATAGCTGACAGATTGAACCCCGCCGACTGGCCCTCATGCGTTGCGCCCAGTTAACCCCCTACTTGCCCTCAGTAGGCCTTAGTATAATAGAGAGATCTTAGAAAATCATAAGGGAGATTGATGCCTCTCCTCTCAATTAACTTTCTATTTTATTATTAAATTTTGATTTTTCTTTTGTATTATCTTTTTCCATTACCATTTTGGTAGGGATTTTGCTATTTTTTTAAATAAATAACATAAGGATATTTTTTATGCAATTTTTTATATCTTTAGTTCAATATCAACCCTTTAATGACTTATTAATTCAAATTCTATAGTTATAAATGTATTATATGTGAATCATTGATTGTATATATGTTGATTTTGAATTTCTATTTTACAAAACTCATTAAGTTCCATTATCATATATATATGAAATGAATTGGCCTTTGATTTAAAGCAATATTCAAACATAACTTCTGGATAAGATTTAGTTTTCCTAGCCTAATTCCTAACTTTTTAATGAAATAACAAAAGTTGCCTTTACGAAATCTAATTTTACTGCGAGGATTCCCACCTAAAATTCACAAGGCACTCTGGACTGATTTACCTTTTTGGTAAAGTTACATTATCTATAATCTAAGCTTTGAATCACAATTTAGTAGTAAACTAGTTATTAAATACAAGGAGAGGGAACTTATTAATTTAAAGAGTATTTCTGGATTCCATAGCGAATTAAACATACAAAGAATCTAGAAGTCCTAAATGGCCCGGTTTTTTTCATAAGAATTTTTTGAAATTAACTCTATCAAATTCCATAGACACACATGTTTGATATGAAAATTACTCCGCTTCTACTTAGTATCACTATTTAAACAACCCATGGTTTGACCATCATTTTATCTTATGTAAATATGATGTCATAAACCTTATATTTAAAATTACGATAAAAAATTGGGTCTCTTTTCAATCTTAGGTAAAAACCAAAACCAAAAAGAACGGTTATTTGTGAACTTATAACCTACCTGGCCTTGCTTTTATTATAATTTTGGAGAAATATAATCTTCAAGACATTCGAATAGAATTTTGCTCAATTTAATTTAGAGGAAGGCTCCTCTTTTGGTTGAAGACCATAATAGAAATGCTCATTTTTAAAGGATTTTATAATAAATTCAAGATCAGCTGTTAAATGAGGCTTAAAATAAATCTTATAACAATGATTTCTTAGAGAATTTTGCTAGCATTCAAAAAATTGATTTCAAGAAATACTATTCATAAAGATTAATAAGTAGTTTCTGATACCTAAGCATTCAAATGTCAATATAGAGTAGCGACAAGGTATATACTGGACTAAAGTAAATCGGTAATACATCCCTAAAGTCTCTCAATAAAACTTCCCAATAATTGCAAAATTCAATTTTATAAAATAGCATAGTTCTTCACTTCTAATTTTTCATTACATCGATGGAAAGAAACAGCGACAAATTGTATTTAATGAGAAAAGCTCTTATAAAACTCTTTTAAACCAAATTTTTTGTTAAGGTAATAGCCTAGTCATAGAGTAATAGCTAAACCTCACTCGGCTTTTGGTCAAGACTGATTCGCATTACCGAAACATAATTGATCCATTAATTCGTGAATATTGGATTGCCTTTTTTTGATATCATAGAATGAGATTTAGGGATTAGTCTGACTAGTTTTAAACAAAATAAACAATAGAGATATTTGACCAAATCATAGGATTTAAAATACAAGAGTTTATGTGACTAGAATTTGAAAAAAAAAGTTTACTTGTTTACGAACTTTTCGATTGGTAACTCGTCGCTTAAGCTTCTTCAATAAAATGAATACAAAATTGGGCAGCTTTTAAACAAGTAAATTAATAATAATAATCATAGGATCACATTGAGGTCTCTGGGGACCCCCGATCTTTAATTTATAGTAATATGTTAAGGGTCAAGCCGTTTTTAATTATATGTGAGTAGTTAATATGGACATTAACTTTTTTTATTTAAAATTCAAATCTTCTCTTTCATTCTTGTCAACCCATCTTTTCTTCTTTCTGTGTCTCTTTCTTGTTCTTCTATTTGAGATCATGTGGTTTGAGCAATGATACTGACAAACTGGATTTCCACTTTGCTGAAGTGTGTTGGTGAGAAGAGCACTATCTTGTATATTTTTCAAATGCAACTCAGCTTAGAAAAAAGGAGTGAGTTAGTTAAGCAGC
Organism: Oxytricha trifallax; assembly: GCA_000711775.1. NCBI lineage: Eukaryota > Ciliophora > Spirotrichea > Sporadotrichida > Oxytrichidae > Oxytricha > Oxytricha trifallax. Next base: position 7,365 of record ARYC01008814.1, read on the forward strand.
TAGATTTCGCATTGTTCTAAATGAGGATCTTGGTTAATCTTTTTGGAATCAATGAATCTTTGAAGTAATTAAAATCTGATCTCATTTGGTTTATGGTTTTAGAAAGTAATCAGCAGGAATTTCAGTGTACTTTATTAGTTTTGAGTAGAATGTCAGCTTTAAGTCTAACACATAGGTACTATTGTTAACCTTAGGTTCTGTTGAAGTGTTGCTCAGAATCTGATAAGAAACTGATTGAGTATATAGTCGTGACATGAAGCATTTGTATAGTCCTTATTTAGTACTCCTGAGGCAGCTGGGGAGTGGATTGAATATTTCTAATGGAGTGATTCCTTCGAAATCTTCCGCTTTCTTTTTAAATGTCTTATTATATTGACTAAGGAACAAAGGGAGAATCATTGTTTTTGTCTATTTGAATTAAAGAATTTAGGTCTCTTTGGTTGTTTTTTAGGGTTTAGTTAAAAGTTTTTTCCCTAAAGTTCCAATATGATTTTTGACATTTCTTTGATTCCTATTTAATAGTGGAGTTTTGGGGTTTTGGTGTTTTGTAATTAAGAAATTTGTTGTGGTCTTGGGAGTATGTCATTTTCCCTGTTTGAGCGAGTATCTCAATTTTGTCTATTGTTTGATTTTTCTATTTAGTCAGTGAGTATGTTTGCTAGTTGTTTTAGAAGTCTTGTCTTGGGTTATCTTATTTATGAAGTAGTCTATTAAATAGTTGTGAGAAGGTCTTCTCCTTTTTTTGGAAGGGGTTCACAGAGGTAGGTAAATATTCTTGAATTTTCAAGTCGAAACCTGATTAATGGGAGTTGTTGAAAGTATTTATGAATACCAGTCAAAGACTAAATTAAATCTTATGAAAAGGTCATAGTCTAGAGGGAGTAGATCTATTTCATCATTCTCAATAGAAGAGCCTTCGCTGTGGTATATTTAGTACTCAGCGTTTTTGGTAAAAGAACATTGGTTGCAATTTACATCTTCAGACATTTCACTTTCTGTTTCCCAATGTTCATTATCTTGTCAAATTGTAACTTCATGCCAATAGGGCACGTTGTTGTTGAAAGAGCTTTGGGTTCTGAACCATCATGTAGAAGAACTCTGGTTGTACAACTGTTAATTATGAATGTGTGCAATATAGACTTATCGTCACAGTTCCTTTTGGTGTCAACCTAATTTTATTAAATTATTGATTAGACTAAAGTTTGATTTCAAATAATCTCCCCGATAAACTACCCCCCCTATTTGCAAGCTGTCACATTCAATAACTGTGAAATTAGTGATTAAAATTGATTAATTGATGACAATTAGCCAAATGATAATTAGTCTGTATCAAATTTTTATAAATAGTCCACTTTTCCCCCAATAATCAGTACAATAAAAAAATCATCTGATGGTCAATACTTTAAATAAATTTGAAAATTTAGATAACTCATCATTAGGACAATTAGAGATCATTATATAAATTATAGTCAAACAATTTATTTCATTAAATATAGTTATTTATATTCATTATTTTAATGTTATTTTTTTATAATTATTTAATAGAGAGTAAGATTGAGCTTAAATTTCATAATTTAAAATAAAAGAAGTACTAATTCGAGATAGTTACTCCTCTTTCATTGACTTATTTTATACCTTCGTTAAACTCAAAAACAATCAATATAAACTAAAATTTATAAATATAGTATAAGCAATAATTGTAATATAATTAATATAATTATAATCAGTTATATAGTTTTGAAAACTGAATGAATAGCATATTTGAGTAAGTAGTGAGTGGGCAATATGTGTATAAGTGGAAAGTAGCCACCTCGGACACTCGCATCTCCCACCAGCACTCACTGGATCACCTTCAAAACACAAATCATCCACTGCCTCCTCACTATCTCCATCACTAATCACTTTTAATTTATATCATTTTATTATAATATATTGTAAAGAGAGTGCATGCAGTAGTGTGTATGAGTGAGTAGGTGGAGTGAGTATGAATGAAGCAAGCTAGGTGAATGGAGTGGAATGCCTCAATTGCAGCAGTAGCAGCAGCAGTCAGATGTTCCTCCACACCACACTCAGTCCATCCACTCAGTCTGCTGAATAGTAGTCATTGGCATGGATGAGTGCATGTGAATGTGATAAAGAGATACCACTGAATGAGCATAGTAGCTAAATAAGTCAAGTGCAGTCAGCAGTAACACTCAGTAGTCGCACTTCACTCATCTCACCCACTTACACTCACTCACTCTCATTCTAATTATATAATATACTATTAACATAGTTGTAGTTAAGTGAGTAGTGTGTGGATGTAGATTGAAATGTGTGTGGTAAGCTTGTGAGGATGTGAGTGACACTGAGATGCACTCCTGCTGTACAGTGCAGTCATGACTCTGGCATATATGCTGCTTCAAGTGCATTCAAACTTATTGTACTTCCCTCCTTCACACTCATTCACTCACATTTTAATTTAATTATTAGATATTTATAAATATGTAATTATTTAATAATTGGATGATGTCTTTTACTAGCAGATGTGCTTGAGAATTGTTGATTCCTAGTAGATCTTGGCTCAGCAGATCCACACTGGGTCATTATTAGCACTTTATCTATTTATAAACAACATCTCCCTGCAACTCTATTCAAAACATCAGTTCAGTTATAATTAATTATATTTATTGAATATTACTATCATTTAATATAAATAATAGACTAATAAAACTGAGAGCAGGCATTAACAGGCTATTTGAATGAATTCAAAGAAGAGCCCCTGTCAATTGAAGCATCACTTTGATAATGTGAGTGTCTGCTTGTTTAGCTCCCTGATGGCCTTAAGCAGGAGTCTTGTCACTTTGATCTCAAGCACTAATAGCTCTCACAAGTGCACCGTAAGGGTTCCCCCTTGATTAGTTAGCTCTGGCTTTCCTGTTAATTTGTCTAATTCACAGTCTCAAATAAACCACTAATATCTCAATAATACAGGTATTTACGCGAATAATATAATATTGATATAGTAATAATAATTAACTCAATGAATTGCTGATAAAGTTGCTAACCTCAACTTCTCTCTATAATTTTTGGCACTTGGAGTGCAAATGTGCAATAAACTGTGGTGTTGTGCTTCTTAACCAAGTTGAGGTAGGATATGGCTAACCCCAATAATTTCTATAATATAAATATATAGTATATAATATTTATATTATAAATATATTATGATTTTATAATGGAAGTAAAGTAATTCAAAAACTATGTGAGGAATATTTGAGATTTAACTTGAATTTGGTACTATTAAAATCTGATTATACCCTGACCCATAATAAAAATATGATAATCGAGAGCTCTATGAAATGTATAAATAGGCTCATAAATTATAAAATTTAAACTGAAAAAGATAATAAAGCATTTATTCTTTATATAGGGGATTAATTTAATATAAAAGAATAAACTGAATTCGAATTTGAAAGTTGTTAATTTAATATATTTAATTTAAAAATACTTTTTATAATTATTAAAACTTGGTTGCTATATTTTTATAATCAATTAGTGCTAATGAATAATTAGGCTTACTATCATTCATTGAGAGGCAATCAAATTTTTAATGATAGAATTTAAAAAGAATTAGTAAGATTAATTAAAATTAAATTATATTCCTAAAGCAGTTAAATGGACACTGCATGGCTAAGCCCTACCTACACATGCAAGACCACTAAGAGCCGCCTTCGACCTCATTGTCAGCGTATCTTTTGACCTCCGTGCTGCCTCCAGGAAGGAAGTTCAGTTTTTGAAGAAGAACCAACGAAAACTGGTAGAAGCTGTCCCCACTCAAGACGACTTTCCTACACAAGGACATCACTCCAAAAGAATTCTCCATTCAAAGCATTGTTGAGATCATGAAGACCATCTTCGACTTCGTACAGTCGTCTACCATCGCTGAGCTTCTATATAAAAGGTAATCGAGCACCATATGGTTAAACTGCGACTTGAATTTGCATTGAAGACACCATGCTAGAATGGCTTGGACCTCATTGCCGGCTTTAATCCTGCTAAATGTCATTCGAAGCAATCATAGCCGTTAATGGTCGTGCATATGAGTGGACCTATTTAGTACATATTTAAGAACTAAATCAATCAAAGTATTATTACCAAGCAGATGTTCTTCTCACAATCACTCTTTCAGATTGCAGTTAAAAATTTTGATTGTTTTTATTTGGGAATTATAATAATATTTTAGCTTCATCGCCAACATTACAAATCTTGGCGATGCATCGCCAACTTTATAAATGTTGGCGATGAAGCTTAATAATATATAATTAATCTAATGTATAAAAAACTTAATCATTAGAATCATTTCTAATTCATTATCTATGACTTTTCTATTGAAATATATAGTAATTCTTTAAATGATGTTGGTGAATTGATTTTTAATCAAAAAAATACTATATTACCCATTTACTGTTAGATTCCTTGTTTTCCATATTCATTTTCGTATAATTCTATATAGATTTTACTATTTAAAAATACTTAAGATAAATGTTCTAAAGTATCCTTAGTTATAGTCATTTGTGGATAATATATTACTCATATAACAAAATCAGGAATCTTAATAAAGCTAAATGAAAACTATTAAATCTTTAAAGACTTCGAATAAATCAATTAAGAAAATTAGGAATCGTGAATCAAGAAGGAGATAAATTATATTTTATATGTAAAGTAATTATTTTTTAATATAATTTATTAATTATTAAAATATCTTAAGCTATAAGCTTAATTATACTTATTTGAGAAAATTGATTAATTTTACTTTTAATATAACATAAATTAAATAATTTTTTCTTGGACATCACAACATATAAAGATTTATTTATATTTCACACTTTATACATTTCTATTTTAATTTTCTTGATAAATAGAGTCAGCTCCTAATTCTTTTATTATAAGGCTTTTAACTGATTTTTAAATGAGTGAATAGTGGAGTTCACAAAAGTAACCAGAACTTAGCTCTAAGACTGAAGAAGCAAAAATGTGGGTCAGAATATTTGCTCCATCTATTGAACTCTTTAGAGTACTTAACTCGGTTATGACTACTTCATATTCTCAAAACTAACTTTTTGGAGATGTACCTTTAACTTCATAAGTTGTTATTACCTTCTCCAAGATTAAATCCGTCCTCTTAAAAGATAATGCGGCCTTCCCCTCAAGTTGATGTTGAAGCATTCATTAACGAGAGAATCAAGTTTTTTTTTTACTTATAATAATGCCAAACTGGAGAATTCTATTATTCAACCACCAACTTCACAAACAGTAATATTGATAATATTCTTGCAGCATTTATCATGAAAAACTCTGCTAACACTGATAAATAACTAGATACAACTAATCAAACCATATCATAAGATATTTAATCTGTTCTGGTATCCTCTGCCCCTTTAATAGTAAGTTCTATAATGTTAATTAGATTCTTATAGTGTAATAGAATTTCGACGAGTGCCGCTCCAAAATATAAGATTTAAGAATTTGTCCTTAGGCACTAGTGGAAAGAAGCAGCAGTCTCAGGGAAAAAGCTCATCAAGACGTCGTGAGTCAACAGCTGAGTGAGTAAATAAAAGGACCTGGCAATGCAAATATAATTATAGAAATGCGTCGGCTCTAGTGGTGGTACTTATGGGCATTAATAACCACCCTGAACTACATGGGTCTGGAGAATGCCTGATTATAAAATGATGACTTTTTTGGATCTCACATTATATTATGGAAAGCTCAAAGGCCTTTTTCAAAAATATGATCTTCACTTATCTTGTTACCTGGGACACTTGTCTGAGTCTGAAGTCCACCGTCATCGTCGTGATATAGACCGAGCTGCATCGATAGCTCCCACAGTTTGTCCTTTAATACCACATTTAACATTCATTTCGATTACTATACTAGTTTTCAATGTATTCTTTTGCCTATTTTCAAATTTAAGTACTTCCCCATATCCCAACTTAACTCGTCCTCCTTTGTGCAGAGGGTGCGACATGGCAGTTGCAGGGAGATCGAGGTAAAGGCAGTTCACAACATCAAAGTGATTGAGGGCTTCAGAGAAAGAGCTAATACGTAAGTGGGAAGAGTCATAGATGATCGATTAGTTACTCGAGGCTCTACAGAAGTCAGCTTGATGTTACTGTACACTCAGGAGCTCGCGATACCAGGAGCAGCCATAATTCGAGTGACGCATACATGCACCCGCTTATCATCGAGAGGAGGGTGACTATGGCCTCCTGGAGGTGGAAGGTGACGTCGCAGGCTCGAGGAAACCTGCAGCACTTCAAGCAGGACCTAGAAGACCACTAAAGGAAGATGTTGCCCAAGACCAGGAAGCAGTTCACTAATCAGCAGATGCTCTAAAATAAGAAGAAATTGCTGCAGCATGATTGACACCTCCTAGGGCAAGATAATGCACTATAACAAGGACCTTTCCGCTTCTACTAGTAACTGTGATAATTTGAAAGTATATTAAGCTTGTTAACTGTAGCATCACAGATTAGGGTTTATATAGAAGAGTATAATATTACTCCGGCATGATTTGTATAGTATAACAATTGATATTGTTAATAAAATGCAAAACAAACTTTAGGTTTTTTAATTGCTTTATTTTCCCACTTTTGTTCATAGTTATAAGTATAAAATACTCAGCCTAATCTTTGTACCAGAGAGAATTCTTGCTATGCATTATTTTCGAAAATTTTCATATGAACCCTATTATTCATAAGTCTAAAAGAAAAATTATGAGGGCATGCAGACTTCATACATACACTATTTATGAACTTCCTTAAAAATTTCATTTATTTTTCTTGCATCAAAGATTTCTTGACTTATATAAATGAGAGTTTGATGTTATAAATTTCATAGTCAAAAAGTAAGCATCGGAAATTTTAGGAAATTAATGCCTAAACATACAATTTTATGTCCTTTAATTGAATTTACTATATCATTAAGCTGAGTAAATTGGAAGGAGTTTCGTAAATTCAAGCAATTAATTTCTTGTATTAAATATATTGTGATGTAGAAACTAGCAATAACGTTTTCAAAAATTGTGAAAGGCTATCCTTCTATAAACTTTTTATATTATATTATAAATTTAAGTTAATTTTTCACTGCCTTTCTGTCCTAGGCTATTAATTTATTTAGCATTTTAAATAAATTTTAATAATGACTAGCCTCTCAAAAATTAAGTTTTACAATCGCGGATAAAGCCAAAATGCCTCTTATTATTTCTCTAGAAATTAATTAGCTAATCATAAAAATGGAAAATTAAAACTATTACCAAACGAAATTGATGATCTAGGGTTCATTCTATATAGAATTTTAAATTTATAAAATTTGATTAGGGGCATTCCATTTTTAATCTTATCGGAAATAGCCAAATAATTTTATTATAATTAATATGATTATTTAATTGAATTTATGACATTAAATTTTAAAATTGAGCAAACTCACTCTCTCGATGCATAAAACAGCACCGTCAATTTTAAAGTTTGGCCAAATTTTTGAATTCCCTATCGATTGATCTCTTGATCATCAGATTTAACCAGCTTTTACTGACATTAATTTAATTTATTAATTAATCTACTATTACTATATAATCATATAATAAATTTATTATTTATTTAATTAATTAATAAATCCATTATTTTTAACTGGGATTTGTGTGATTTGGAATCTTGATAATACAATCTTAAAGAATTGCATTTCTAAATTGATTCTCCACCTTTTAGTATTAATTCAAATAAGATCAGGACACTGACTATCCATTTCACCCTATCATATTAATCAAAGATAATATTTTTTATATTACTATTATAACTATTTAATATATTTAATGAATAGAGTGAGTGAAATGAGTTGAGAATATGAATGAGCGCGTGAATACGAGCAGTGGCTCGTGCAGCATGTTTGGAGTGAGTGTGAGCTCAAGCACATGCATGTCTCCCATTCAACCAAGTCACTCTGGTTATTTGCATCTTCTAATCGTATTGAGTGAGTATTGAATTGAATGAGTGGGAGAAGGCGAGAGTAGCAGTGACTGCACTGGAATGTGTGATAGTTGGTGTTCAAATGCTGCTTGTGCTTGTTCATGGTCAGTCTGCTTGCCATTTCACACCACAATCACCTTCACTACTCCACTCACTCATTCTACTTATACTATTAATTAATAATATATTATTATGTAATTATAAGTATTTAATATTTAGTGGTTAGTTTGAAATGATAAGTTGTCTTTCAACTGCTGTGTTTGATAATCAGCTTGAATAGATGCATAGTGGAATGCAGTTGCTGTGAATTGATAAATCAACTCAAATAGACCACTGGACTAGCCAGCACTGTCACCATTCTAGTCAGTGTCATCTCCCAATCTAGTTCACATCACATATATAAATATTACTAATTAATAATATAATAATAATGAATGAAGTGTGTGGAGTGAATGAGAGTGACAGTGAGTTGCTTGCAGTGTGGTGAGTCTCCTTGTGCTTTCTTGCCCTGCTCATCCACTCACTCATTCACTTCCTTCTCACCAGCCAATCTCAACCAGCATCTATTCACACTTACACTAAATATTAAATATATTATATAATAATTAAAAAAGAAGTGGGATATGCGTGATTGAGAGATGTGAGTGAGTGCGGGAGAGTAGAGCGCAATGAATTGATGACTATGCGCTGGAAGTCCACTCAGTCACCTTTAAGTGCAGTCTGTCACTCCATTGTCTCACTGCTAACCACACGTATTCACACACTCACACATACATTTGCATTTAATTATAATAATAATAGAAATAATTTAGAAATTATGCAGGAATAAAAATAAATTGAACATAAGAATTAATGGAAAAATTAAGGAAAATAAGCATATAGGGGGAGAAAAAGTAAATATTTGATGAATACACCTACTAACATGAAGATAGTTCAGTATAAAGAAAAATTCAATAAAATATAGCAAATAATGAAAAAATAAGTTTCGGACCTACTGTCCAGACGGTTGGTCACCTGACCAATTCTGACAGGGTAGGGGGCTCGAAACCCAGGGTTCGCTGATATTTGTACCTGGTAAATAGCACGGAATATCCCAGGGTTCTGTAGTGTCTGTACCTGGTTAAAAGCACGGGATACTCTTACGGAGCTGGTATGACGTTAAATGGCAGCACATGACCCGGCTTGGAAATCCGAGGTGGCTACATGGAAGAAAGGACACGTGTTTGGACTACAGTCGAGTTTGGTGGTGACCACACCTGATGCTTCCGGAGGGGAGGTCGGGAGGGAGACTTACCTTCAGTATTATTTCCCCTTAATATTAATTTCCTATATAACTTAACAAAAAAAATAAATAATAATAAAAAATTCTGAAAATTTAATTAAATTATATAGAGAGCGAAAATAAAACTTGGATATTGTTGCTATAGTTTTGCGAGCAATCCCCTGTTGAATGCTAATATAGTCTTTAATATTTCAACTGTCACTTCACATCTTATAGTACTCTTAGTTTACATAATTTGTGTCGAATTGAATGTCTTAAGGGCCTCCGATCATGCCGTAATCTCCTTAGCCACTTAAGACTGTGCAAATTATCTTTTTGTTATACTCTATAAGGAAAAATATTTAGAGATTTTTGTTACGAGAGTATTCACTTACATCAATTACTTGAATAGCTAATCCCTGAGCCTTGGCTATAAACAATGGTATAGATTATCTGCTGCTTGAGTCCTGTTTTTCCATAACCTAAACCTTGCTGAAAGGCATCTGGGTGTTTATAAATTACAAATGTGCTATGCATTTCTTGTCGTTGCACAGAAGCCTGGACAAGCATATCTCTTTTCCATAAAATATAAATGTCTCTGAAACCCAATTGTCTTATCTTGGTCATACTTGGAATCCAGTCTAGGTATTGGCCTTTCCGCATTTCTGACTTGCAGTATTGCAGTCGAAGCAAGGGGCGGATCTTCGAATGGGCGGCTCCCTTTGCAGCTAGAGCTATCTCACGGCGGTGGAACTTCCGACTCAGACATCTCCTTGGGTAGGCCTTGATAATCAAGCATCACTGTTTCCTTAAAGGTCATAGGAGTTTCCTAAAGTTATGGAAAAACATATAGTGCCGATGGTTTCGGGTTCGGATAGAAAGTATTACTGTCAAACCATCAGA
>ARYC01008815.1:0-18692 GCA_000711775.1 Oxytricha trifallax
ATTATATTTTCTGGCTTCAAATCTCTGTGAACAAACCCTAACTTGTGAAGCTCTTTTATACCTTGTATGGTCTGATTTGCTATTTATCCAAGCTACTTATGATTCCTTTGATCTGTAATGAGATCTCTTAGGATCATTTCATAGAGTGGGGGTCTGAAAGCAACATGATCCTTGGCAAGGAGAACAGCATCTAACTTTATTAAGTATCTACACTCTTTGAACTTTGCTTGAGTGAGTACTTGATACTCATTTGTAAACTCCATCTAGTATTTATCATCACTTAAGAGATAGTTGAAGGGATACACCTTGTATGCATACTGATGATCATTGATAACTTTCTTATCAAAAGATTCTTCTAATATAAGGTAGCTTTAAAGTGAAGTGTCTAGGTCAATTTAGGCAAGAACAGGAATCTTTTTGTATTGAATTTTAATCATGATCTTTGTGATTTCGGATGCTAGTAGGTTGCGTGATTTCCTCACATATTCTGATTCACTAGCTTGTTCAAGCTCTACAAGTTTCGAAGATTCTCTTTTTTTTCTTTTGTTCAGTAGCTTCAATTCATCTTCATGCTTTTCAATCTCTAAATCTTTCTTGTGAGCTTTTAAAAGATGCTTCCTTAAATCTCTTATATGAGCATACTGCTTATGGCACTCGAAGCACTCATACTTTCCGTCGATTTTATCGTGCTTTAAGTATATAGTTGGCTTGGCTTCTCTATGCTATTTCATATGCCTATACCAACTAGATTTATGAGCGAAGTCTCTCTCTCACACTACTCACAAAAGTATACTTCTACTTCTTCAGTTTGTATAGGCATTTCATTAATACCTTTCTCCTCCTCTCTGTCTCCCACACACTTGTTTGCCATTTATTTTCTATTATTAATTTCTATTTTAATAACAGAGACCTCAAGTGATAGCTCAGGTAGTTCCTTATGTGAGTTCATCTCACAGTTATCACATTTTTTATTGCTGCCAAAGGTCAGTCTCATTTAGTTTTATGGAAGTGCTGTTGTTTTTCTTAAAATGTTAGCGCTCATATTTAAATTTGAATTTAAAATTATAAAACTACCTCTATAACTGAGAGCTTATATGAGAGCTTTGCAAGCCTAGATGTTTCAAGGGAAGTTTTTAGAGTATTATAGAAGAAATATGAGTGCTAAGAGACGATCCAGCTCTAAATCTGGGTGATAAAGTAACCATTTTAACTTTCAAAAATAAGTTGATTATAGCACGTACCAATTTAGGAGCTGCTCCTAATTAAGTACGTACTGCTTTAAAAGGTATTTTGTCATTATATGATTAAAATTAGGGTGCTCCTAATTAAGTACTAGCATTAATTAAAGCTCCTAATTAAGTACTAGCATTTTAGGAAGCTGCTCCTAATTAAGTACGTACCAATTTAAATTTAAAAATATGGAACTATAACAGTAGAAATTGATATCGATCTCTCAAGTTTGAAACAAGTTCTCAAAACCTTCTCCATATCCTGCTAAAAGGTTGACCTTCTATAGGATGCCCATATTTAATAGTAAGTTTTACAGAGGTATATAATTGAAATCAATAAACTTAAATTTGAATATCATTTCTTAGATCTGTAAACAAGATGGAGTCAATGAATGATGCAATGAATAGAGGGCAAGCACAAGAATTGATTCAAAGATTTAGAAGCAAGGAGGATTTGCATCGCTACCTGATGCAGCAAGGTAATGAACTCATACTAACTAATCTTGATTATGTAGTTGGTTTGTTTCTACCAACGATGGAAGATACTAAAATTTTATTTCTAAGAGCAATACTCTGCGAAGAGAAGAAAGCTTTGAAAACTTAAGATGTAAAGTTTGCAGAGATTCCAAACTATCCAGACATCTCTGTGACTAACTTATATGATGATGCTTTGAATGACCCAGATGTTTCGCTGTACCTGCCTACTAAGAAGCAGTTGTCAAATAAACTGCCTGAAAGAAACTATTTCTTTGGCATACTTGCAACAATAAAGGTGATTACTTGACAGAAATTATTCAAGAATCTCATAAGAAAAGGTACAGCATCTCTTCAGAAGATAAGGACAGACAAGGGATCAAAATAAGTGAGAGCTGGCTATCAGAGCTGCGGAAGCACCCTTATATTTCTAGTAAGATTTGTAGCTTAACTCTTTAGAAAAATCTGGAACTGGCATCTTCTTGATGAAGGAATAGAGCAAGCTTCACAGAGAGCGAAAGTCGCAGACAAAAATTGAAGTTAGCAAGAGACTTTATTCAATTATTTAGCCTCCAGAGTCGATGAACATAGATGCAGGAGCTGGCAGCAAGAGAAGAAACTTAGGAGGAGGGAAGCAAGAAATAGAAGAAAAGAAAGAGAAGCCAGCTCCCTCTAAATAATTCTAAATGTGACTTATATATTCATTAACTTAACTCTAAAACTTATTTATATACATTCACTCTCCCTTCTTTCGCACGCTTTTAAGCCAATAAATTATCTACTCTCTTCGCTGAGCTTTTAATAAAGTCAACTGTATCAATAGGTAGGTCATGCATCAAATGGTAGAGCAGCATCTTCTTGTAATGGCCTTTTAATATACCCCAGTAGAACTCAATTCCATTAAACTATGGACTGTAAGGTACGTTGAACACTGATGTTATTCTAAGTTGTTCATAACTCTTCCTTGTTTCTTTAGTCTTATGAACAGAAAGATTATCAACAAACAGTATTATCTCTTATTCAGGGTACTTCTCTCTCAGCTGTTCTTAGAACTTTATATACTGCTCTGTCTTAATAGAGCGAGGATGAATAACATAAGTTTCTAAACCAGTATCTTCACAAATTCCTCCAAGAATTGCCATCGTTTATACCTTGACTTTCTAGTCATATACTTCTATATTACTATGCCTCTTACACCAAGACTTCTAGATGAAAGTGTTGAAGGTAAACACAGCCTCGTCAGCATGTATAAACTTAATATTATTCAAATGAGCTCTCTGCATTTAATTATAAATATAATTTAAGTTATTGTTGTAAAATGGAAGAGTGAAATCAATCACTCTCTTGATAAGATTCACACCTTTGTAAGTGATACCATTTCGTTTATAAATGTTAGCAACAGACTATGCAGAGATCTTCAACTCAGGGAACTGGCGGTGAAACATAATAGCTCGTTTGTCAAGAGAGAAGTGAGCCCAATACTTCAAAGTTTTTTCATTAATAAGACAGTCAATATGCTTCTATTGAAACTTTGACTTCCTCTAAGGCATTGAATTCAGCTATTATTGCTTTAGTTATACAGCTATAAGGCAGTGGGAGCGAACAGTTGAAGGACTTCTCTTTAAGAGCAGTGCAATTGACTTGTAATTAAGTACAGGTTTGACTTATTCACTGTATATATCACATCCATATCGCAGTTTAAACACTAAATCTATATACTCTTCATCATAAACAGACCCCAAAAGCTTGCTATTTTTGTCTCGCATTTAATTAATAACCCCAACCCCTAACAAATTCCCTACAAATCAAAGCACTTATAAACCTCATTAAGGGGTTTTGGGGTTTTGAATGTCATTGAATAATCTGCGAAAAAAATAATCTCGATTATCTTGGCTAGTAAACAAATTATTATTGTCTGAACATAAACTCCCAGGAATTCCTGTTTCAAGTTCTATTTAGAGAGTAACCAATTTAGTGGCAGTTGTAATATTTCTGATGATTTTAAGTTTAAAAAATTGGGGTTTGCCTTTTTAGTAGTTGTTGTGATTGTAGTAGTTGTTGTAGTATTAGTTGTAGTAGGTGTTAGTTTTTCTGATTTTTACAAAGTCTTATGCATATATAATGGCTCAACACTGATGTTTAAAATTCATATTTTTTGACATAACGTTTGCCATTTTTTAGGTTAAATAAATTAATTTCTAATTAAGAATTAATATTGAATTCTAATATTGGAATAAAACAAAATTTTACCTCCCATTATTTTTGATTTTCGAATCGATCCTTGCTATTCAAATGCCCCTTTACTACTGCTTTCTGAAATGCTTGAATTCTTCAAGTTTAAATTAAGCATAAATTTTGAAATAAAAATTAATAAGCATAAATAAAACTGAAAATAATCATATATTCTTAAAATGATAATATAATGAGAATAGAAAGCAATCCCTATTAATATTTTAATAAATAAGTTTCTTAAGCTCTATTAATTCTTTACTTTATCATTATATGTATACTTATTTTATTATTTGAACTATAAATGAGTTTATGCTGAATACAGTCCACAAAAGTTCATGACTCTTAAATATATCTGAAATATAGCTATTAGTACCAAATAAAATATTGATAAATATAACATTATCTAAGAATACAACAAAGATGCCAATAATCTTATCTTGTACGATAATAGTGCAAATACATGTTCTCTAATTACTAAATTAATTTTAATTAATAAAAAACTAAAATATTTACAACATTTAATGAATACAGTTGAAAAATGTTGATAAATAAATAAATTTAAGCATATATTTTATCGCAATTATATATATATATAACAGTAATACAAATATTAATCATTTTCTTGTCTGTTATTTCCTGATGCTTTATTTTATTAATAATTAAGTACTCTATATTATTGGAATTAAAAGGCAATAGGAGCTCTGAGATGAAGAAGATTATAACCACGATGAGGAGACAGTAACTCTTCAAACTAAACCAGCAATTAATATGACTAGGATAACGTCATTGATGTTAATCAGGAAGAAACCTATACTAATGTAATTCCAAAAATAGCAATATAAATATTTTTTAGATTATTTATATTTGAGATGGCAAAGATGTTTTTGATTGAGTTTAACTATATTTAAGCTTTTGAAATTGACCACAAAATCATCAAGAAATAGAACAATCATAAGTTATGAGATGATATCCAAATTAAGTTCGATATAAAATTATCAATCCAATAGTAGAACTCAAATCAGAGAAGATAAATGATTCGATTGATTTCATTTTTTATAGGAATAAAAAACTACAATAATCAAAACCCCAAAACCCCTTAATGAGGTTTATAAGTGCTTTGATTTGTAGGGTATAGTTGGGGTCTTATTGGGGTTAGTAGAGAAATTAGGTCAAATAGCAAAATTAGAAATAGAAATTAGCGAAATTTAGGGTCTATTAACGATGAGTAATATTTAGATTTACTGCTTAAGCTTAGGTATGGTACGAGTATTAATATAGACTTAGCCAAACCTGTACTAAATTATGCAGCTATAGCAAAGTTATTACGCAAGAGTGCCTCAACTGTTAGGTATCACTGCTTGCTAGCTGTTTAGCATTTTAATTCTGGTTGTTGAACGCATCCTGCAAGAAAATAAAAGTTCTCTCAGGCTCATATTGACTTCCACTGCGACTCTAAGACTTTGAAGTATTGGGCACACTTTCCATTAGACTAACGAGCTGTGATGTTTCATCGCAGGTTTGCTGACATGCGTATATCTCCTTAGACTATAGCCAATATTTATAGAAGAAATGGTATTACTTTCAAGACTGTCAACAGAGTGAAGAGAGTGATTGATTTTACAGTGCCATTTTATAGTAATAATTTAAACTATATATATATGATTAAATGCAGAGAGCTATTACTAATAACATCAAGTTCATACACGCTGATGAAGCTGTATTCACCTTCAACACCTTTATTAATAAGTCTTGGTATAAGAAGTATGATAATATAGAAGTCTATGATTAAAAAGTGAAGGTAGTCACCCATGCAATTTTAGCTGGTATAAGTAAAAATTCAGGCTTAGAGAGTTATGTTATTCACCCTCGCTCTATTAAGCGAGAGTAGTATATAGAGTTCCTACATAAGCTCAGATAGAAGTTTAGTAACCAAGAGATAATCCTGTTTGTTGATAACCTCTCAGTTCATAAGACTAAGGAGTCTAAGAAAGCTTATGAGGAGTTAAACATAACTCCTGTATTACAACGTTCCTTATAGCCCCTAATTTAATGGAATTGAATTCTACTGGAGTTAAATCAAGACTCACTACAAGAAACTGCTGCTATATCACCTAATGCATGACTTGCCTATAGATACAGTAGACTTGATTCAGAGTAGCTGCAAGAGAGTAAGCATAGATAAAACAAAAGTTTATGCGAGAGAGGGAAGAATGAATGTTTATAAATAAGTTTTAGATTTAAATGAATGAATAAGTTCTCATATTAAATTAACCCAGAAAGGGATTTGGTTTCTCTTTCTTCTCCTCTTCTTATGGCTTGCTTGGGCCCATATTTCTTCTCTTTGTGCCAGCTCCTGCATCTATGTTCATTTCATCTGGCTTTTAAACATCTTTATAAAGTCTCTTGCTCACTTCATGAATTGTCTGTGACTTTCTCTCTCTGTGAACCTTTGCATGTTCTTTCATTAGAAATATACCAGTTCCAGGTTTCCCTAAAGAGTTATAAATCAAAGCTTACTGGAAAGGAATGGATGCTTCTTAAGCTCTGCGAGCCAGGTCTCGCTTATAAGTATGCCTTGCTTCTTTTAATTTTCAGGAGAAATTTAATAGCGTTTCTTGTGAGCTTCTTCAATGATTTCTCTGAGGTAACTCTCTCTTAAAGTGCCAAGAACACCAAAGAAGAAGCTCCTTTCTGGAAGCTTGTTAGAGATCTGTTTCTTGGTAGGAAGATAAACTACCAACTCTTCATCTTACATCGCATCCTCGTAAAGATTAGTGACTGAAATCTCTGGGTAGTTTGGTATTTCTAACTTAATTTCATTGTTTTTAAAGGCTTTTTTCTCATCACAGAGTATCGCTTTTAAGAATGAAATTTTGGTACCTTCCATCGTTGGAAGGAATAAACCCACTATAGTATATGATTAAGTATATGTCACATGCTTACCATGCTAAGTGAGGTATCGATAGAGATCTTCCTTGCTTCTTAATCTTGAGATCATTTCTTAAGCTTCAACCCTCTTCATTGCAGTACTTATAGATTACATCATTGTTTCTTCTCTTCTTATTGAATTTCAAATATTATATATATAGTTCTGGATCCTACTGTTAAAAATCTTAGTATTAAATATGGGCATCTTATAGGAGGTCAACCTGGTAAGATACGTGGAGAAGCTGGCAGAAGCTATAACAAACTTCAGAGATGGAGCTCCATTTTTATAAAATTAGTTCCATTAAATTAGTACTAAATTTGTTTAAATTTAATTAGTACTGGTACTAATTTCGTTTAATTTTAATTGGTACCAATTTAATAGTACCAAAACTTAATTAGTACCAAGTTTTAAACTAATGAGGTTTTTAATGGAAAAGTTCCAAAATGGTTCAAAACCTAATTGGTAACCGGGATGGGTATGGGGTAGGACGGAAGCGTAAGAGTGATATCTATATATTGGGGGTTACCGGTGGGGTTGGGTATCTCGGTAGGAAATATTAAAAATTATTAAGTGTTCTACCGAGATACCCAACCCCACCCCTACCGCCACCCTTACCCATACCCCACACCCTACCCCACCACCCTAAAATACCCCATTTCATATCAAATTCTTTATCTACAGGGTCTAAATCTACATCCTTCATGACATCTCGACATCAAAGATCCTATTTTATATACCAAATTATATTACAATATCATTTTTTATATTTCTATGATAGTGGAATAAATAATATAAATTTAATGCTTTGTCAAGTTTCACAATGTTTGTATTATTAAATTAGAAAGTTTTAAGGATAGGGTGACCCACAGGGGCCCGAAGCTGGAAACTTTCTAATAAAGCTACTAAGGCATGCTGAGGGTAGGCAGGGGGTAGCTGGTTAACCGCATTAGAGGCCAGCAGGCGAGGTTCAATCTGTCAGATCCTAAATTTTTCAAGTCGTTTGCACGCTAAGGATTTCCCTGCATTAGATGAGATACCTTGCGTGAGTTCAGTACCTAGGTAATAGGAAGCAGGATAAAGGTGGTGCTCAACCTTCAAAGTGAGGCGATGAGAACCATAGAAGCCAAAGATAATGATTTTCCTCTAACACAAGGTCGAGTTAATGAGGCTACCACAGCGAAAGGACAGAGACTACTGTCTCAGCAGCGGTGGAACCTGGTAAGAGTTATCTCCAGACTCCCCTTTAATTGATACAGGAAGCAGATCTCTGCGAGCTTAGCAGGGGATACTCCTAGGCGGAACAAGACTCTTATCTAGTATGCATTTCGGTACAGGGAGAAGTGTAATGGATGGCGAGTTGGTTTTTCAGAGTTTTTCTAGTTAACGATTGCCACGTCACGGAATTGCCATGCAAACTCACTCAGACACGTCTATGTCACGACAAAATTGATGGTTTGATTTTAGTATAAAACAGTGAATGAATAATATAATTAATTTGAGATTACTCATTAATCATCATCACGATGTTTGTCTACCATACTCTATGCCTTATGAAATTTAAAATGATTATGATTAATGATTATGATTAATGATTTATGAATCAAATATATTTATCATTCACTAGTTAATTCTAAAATCAAACCATCAATCTTAGTCGTGACGTAGACATATCAGAGTGAGTTTACGTGGCAATTCCGTGATGTGGCAAACCTGAAGTAGAAAACTTAGTCTTTACCTAAAATCAAGATGTCATCCCAAGTGGTTAGCTTGAGTGACAGAGCTAGTAGGATTCAACCAGATTGATATAAGATGGAGAAAAACGCTTACCGGTCCTAACGCTGCTGGGAAACATAATCCCTGTCCTTTCGCTGTGGTAGCTTCAGCACCCTAATACGGCTTGGGAGAAAAATCATTATCTTTGGCTTCTATGGTTCTCATCGCCTCACTTTTGAAGGTTGAGCACCACCTTTATCCTGCTTCCTATTACCTAGGTACTGAACTCACGCAAGGTATCTCATCTAATGCAGGGAAATCCTTAGCGTGCAAACGACTTGAAAAATTTAGGATCTGACAGATTGAACCTCGCCTGCTGGCCTCTAATGCGGTTAACCAGCTACCCCCTGCCTACCCTCAGCATGCCTTAGTAGCTTTATTAGAAAGTTTCCAGCTTCGGGCCCCTGTGGGTCACCCTATCCTTAAAACTTTCTAATTTAATAATACAAACATTGTGAAACTTGACAAAGCATTAAATTTATATTATTTATTCCACTATCATAGAAATATAAAAAAATGATATTGTAATATAATTTGGTATATAAAATAGGATCTTTGATGTCGAGATGTCATGAAGGATGTAGATTTAGACCCTGTAGATAAAAAATTTGATATGAAATGGGGTATTTTAGGGGGTGGGGTAGGGGGTGGGGTAGGGTGTGGGGTATGTGGTAAGGGGTGGGGTAGGGGTGGGGGTAGGGTATCTCGGTAGGAACAATTAAGCATAAAATTAGAAAATTTATAGTTATAAACTAAATATAAAAATGATGTCTAACACCTAAGAATCAACCATTGTAGTTGCAGTGCCAGCTCCTATACAAAGTTAATATAACGAGTGAGGTTTTTGCTTATTTATAATAGAAATTTAAATTTGAATTTAAACATGGCGGTCAACTTAAATCGTAGAGCGGCACTTTTAGGAGCAGGTCAATCAATGCTCAACTTTGGCTCCACTAAAAAGCCTGAAACCATTTATGTTGAGAGGGAGGTAGAGCTAAGAGCTCTTGAATTTGAAGCAGAGGTTTTTATCATAGAAGTATTAAACCAGAGGGAGAGTGCAGAGATAGGGGTTTAAACTTAAATTGATTATGTTGAGGAGCTAAAAAAACAGCAACCAATTGAAAAGATCAAAACATATTAATGCAAAGACTGCTAGAATTTTTTATCAACTGAACAAAGCTTGAAGAGACACCTTAAAGAGGTACACTCTGGCAAAGCCAAGATATATTTCAAGCATGAAAAAGTGGATGGAAGGTACTAATGTACAACTTGTATGAAGTCTTATACTCACTCTGCAAAAGTTAAGAAGCACATGCAAAATCATCACCTCAGTGAGTTCTTGATTTAAGATAAAGAGACATAAAAACTTGTGCCAGCTAAAAGAAAATCTAATACTATCGAGTCTTAAAGAGAGTTACAGGAGAAGCTCAAGAGACAGAAAAGATAAAAATCGATGATCTAACCTGCAGGCAATACAATTCTAGCCTGCTTTCAAGCAAAAGCTATGAGCATTCCTGCATTGAATGCAATTAATCTAAGTAGTTGTATTGAGAATTACTTGCATATAAGTGTTCCTAACAAGGCAAAGCTTATAGTGGTTGATGAGTATGCATACAAGGTGTACCCTTTCAGCTATCTCCTTAAGAACGAGCAATACTAAAATGAGTTTGCTAACGAATATATGATTCTTAGAGAGGCATAGAGAAAAGATTGCAAGAACTTGCTTAAGCTAGATGGTGTTTTTTTAAGCTATGGTTTTATCGCACTAAGACTTAAGAAATATGAAATGACTCTGAGAGATTATTTATATCATAACAGATACCCAGATGATTTGAATGATATACTATCAGATATGATAAAGGGTGTCAAGGAGTTGCATGAACTTGGATATGTTCATAGAGATTTGAAACCTGAAAATGTAATGCTGAATCTCTGTCCTTTAGAAGTCGTAGTTATTGATTTCAATAGAGCCTTGAGATAAGAGATAGTAACTTTAGCAAAGGTTCTTGGCACTCCTGGCTACTTCCCAATAAGAGAGAAGTGGACGAATGGATCAGTTTAGTGGGATGTATGGGCAGTAGCTGCTATAATTTTAGAGAGTGACATGGAATGCATGTCTTACTATGGTACCAAATAAGAGAAATAATCAATAAGTTTAGCCATTAAGCATATAAAGCAGGACGATATCTGCAAAGAAATCAAACAGATTGTAGACATGATAATTGTAAGAGCACCATCATATCCAAGATAATCCTTAGACGATTTACTTGAACCACTACAGAGAGCAAGATTCAAGAGATACAATAAAGACAAGCAGATAAAATTTGTTTGAGTTAAATCGCGTAATAATCATTAAATATACTTAAAATTCACATAAAACCTACATTTTCTCTACTAACCCCAATAAGTCCCCCAACTATACCCTACAAATCAAAGCACTTATAAACCTCACTAAGGGGTTTTGGGGTTTTGAATGTCAAAGAGTGGCTGGCCTTTAAACATTTCTCTAATCAACCAGTTGTAATTTTTGTACTTAATTATTATAAAAAACAATAAATTCACAGATTTCATTTAGCTTATTAAATTATTCATGTCATTTTTCCTATTTTTTCACTAATATATATATATATATAATATCAAATAAAATTTTAACAGTTGAAATAAGTATAGTTTAAAAATCATCCTAAATTATTTCAAGACTTATATCTGTAATTTTGTAGAAAAATAATTGAATGTTTTTAATTAAAACAGCAAAATTCATGAAAAATTATTTATTTTTTATAAAAATGTATTTTATATGTGAAGAACAATTATACAAGTTGAGGATGATATCATTTTTTTGAATATACTTATTAATTTTTTTATAATTTTTCAAATCATTTATTATTATTTCTAAGCTAAAAATATTCTGTTTATACAATATTTTAAATACCGTTAAAAACAATTTCATTAATTTATGGGGTTTTGCGCTTATATAAATCTTGACAATTGAATTAAATAAAATCTGCTATGAACTACTCAATAGGGACATTTAAACATTAAATATTTTTAAAGAATTAACTGAAATATTATTAAATCAACTTCTTTCATTAAATATTTTTAATATTGAATACTAAAATTAAATTAAAATTGGAGCTAATGTGCATGATTTGAAACAGTTAAATAGTAACATGTTTTAATTATTTTATACATCCATAATTTTCTAACTCAGTGAAACCATTTCATATTCAGGAACGACCAGTACAGGTTCCAAGCACATGCTAATAAACATCATCTACCAAGGTCTGTAGAATTGGACTATAATTTTATCAGCAACTTTAACAGCTGGCTCATATCTAATATATAATTCTGTCATAAACTATATTGCTTTAAGACATATTATATAAAATTAAAATAAAGTGGAAGCGGATAGATAAGTTATTAAATAACTTTTGCATAAAAATTTCATCTCAAATCTTATGCCTCTGAAATATCTTTAAAAAAAGAAGTAATATATAAAACACAAAGAGTAAAAATAATCTTTGATATCTAATTAAAGCTGTTAAGAGAAAAAAATATTAAAGAGATTAGATCTTATAAAAAACAATTTGAAGAATAGGGATATTAATTAAAATGATGCAAAATATACCTTCATATTAACACTCTAGTCTGTAATTGTTTGATCACTTGACTTTGTATAATTGGGTGAAAATCTCTCAGCACTGTTATCCTTCGAAGTGTTAGCTAATTTGAACATCAATTTCTCTGAAAATAGTCATGCTATTTCTTGCAGCAATTGAACCTCTGAGGACTTCTCCTTTACAAACGGTGAGTTAAAGATTCATGTAGAACACAACTTGTTTCCAGTAATTTGAGGCACAGTATGGGGAGATGGTATTAGCAATAGAGTTTAATGGTCTCCGAAGTCTGAACCATGAGATTAGGGGTAGCATTTATCATTGCAGTTGAATGTAGTACCATATTTTGAGGTGAACCCATCTTCACCCTTGAGCATGGTGCAGAGATTTAAATCAAGAACCCTGCACTCGTTTGAGATATTCGTGTCATCCTTGGTAATGTCATATAATTGCTCATTTATGAAGTTTCCTGCCACGCCTTACATATCAACACCATACACATCATCTCATATAAAGCAGGTTGCAAAATTAGGTATCAGGGGTTTTTCGTAAAACAGTATTGCGAAAGGAGTAAGTGGCGAAAACTCGATTAGGGGCGGCCAGATGCACCACGGGATTCTCCATCTTCATATAAGGAGGTGGAATCTCCGATTCAGACATTTACCTCAGGTGCCTAGATAACTTTATTTTTCAGACCACCCAATGGCATTAAGCAAGCGCTTTGGGCACATTTCCTAGGTAATGGTAACGATGATGTTGATAAAATTAATCTTAAACTTGCGAATCTCTCTAGCTTGCTGAACCTTTCCTCTCTCCCCATAGCGCTTTCCTAAATCTTGCAGTCTAAGACTCTATTTTTGCGGATTCTTCAACTATACTAATTGGTTAAATAAAGATGTAGTGCTCTTACTATTAGGGAGGTAGAGGAATCTTAAAGTAGTGTACTGTGCGCGCTGCACTCGTTGGGCGTCTAAACTATTTGGGTTCCCATCCACTTTGGCACTTCAGAGCAGTTATACGACTTCTTCGCACCAATGAAATCAGGCTCATATGCTAAGAGAGTAGAAGTTGATCAATGTTTCGAAAGCAGTGAATGTAAGACTTTCTATTACTACTGCTGATTCAGTCCCTGCGTTTATATCAACAGTCTCAGAGTAAAAGGAGTTGCTACATCATGCTCTCCCTACACCCAATGCACTAAGGACTACTTGACATAAGCTAAAACCAATCTTCCAACTTCCCAAGGATCACAAGGATTGTCAGTCTTGCAAGATATGGCCACTTTATCATTCATTAAGCTCTACAAAGCCACTGATGCTCAATGGCAGCCATGCGATGTTGATGCTTGCAACGATGTGATAATCGATGGTACATACGTCTATGTCTCAACTATAATCTTCCTCTTTTTCCATGCCTGGTGGCTCCCCGCTGGTATTACTGGCCCGACGTTGTCACTCACTATACTAGAAGTCATTAGTATTGGTCGTGTATTTCTTATCTTCCTGGATTAGATTACTGTCTTAGGGAGGTCCCATTCATAGCTGTAAGTAATAGCCTTTAATTAGTAATAAATTTAAACTTAGTCAATTCATTAAATTTGGTAGTTATTTGATTTTTGAAACCCCCCCCATATAAATAAAAATTGTAATATATTTATTAATATAAAAAGCTTCCAAAAAAATAAATAATTATTGCGATAAATAAAGTGAAAAATACATTTTTGTAAGAATATAATTTTGATAAATACGATACTTATTGTAATAATAAAAAAATGGAATCTCAAAAAACAGTTTCGACTTTCCAAATGCCTTCGTAAATGTCAAACTCTGCATGAGTCAGTCTTCTGTTACTTTTCTTTAATCTGCTCTGTGAATTACCTGTTGTCTGCCTTCAAGACACTTACCTGCCTAGTTCTCTCAAAAAAATTAATTTTAGATATTTTTTTATAACTTACATTTCTGTAAGCGAACAATCTCCATAAGCGTCACCATAATAATATATTTGTATTTTAAAAATTAATTTCATTTTCATTTATCAATTCTCAATTATTATTATAAAAATCCAATATTTAATTAAAATTTGAATAAATAAAAACCACCAACTTATCTCTAATGATTTTATTATTTTAATTGAGAAAATATTACATAAAAAACATTGCAGGAAAAAATTTTGAATCTAGCTCAAATATCAATATATTCTATTTACAAACAATTCGAATATTCTGTTTCTAAAAGAAAAAAATTAAAATAATATATATAAACTAAAATATAAATTAATTTATGAATAAAAAGTTTAAATTTGTAAAAAAATCTCAAATGATAATATCACAATAGTGTATTTATGAAAATGTTTTGAAGCATTGTATATTTTAATTTATAAAATTCACATCAAACATTGAATAATGAATCTTTTTTAAACGACCATGACTATAAAATACAGGAATAAAGATTGGTGATAGCAAATCTTATATTTAGAGCTTTTATAGATTTCATATAAATTGTAATAATTTGAGGATATTTTTGCAAATCTCTATGATGAAAAAGAAAAAAGATACCAGAGATATGAAGGATCGAAGTTTCTTAAAATCGTGATAAAATGTAAAATTCTTAAGTGAAAGTTCCAAAATAAAATAATCGAGTGTTAATTAATTAGAAATCTATAAATTATATTTAGCATGTCTTATGAACTCTATGAAACTTGTAGGAAACATATTCTTGAAATATTTGTAAAGTTCAAGTTATTAATTTATATATGAATTTTAATAATTTATAGGAAGCTCAGGTCCAGGTCTAAAATTTATTTTTAAAAATAAGAAAAATAAAAAATCTCTGTCTACTAGCACTAAGATAAAATAGGGGTCGTAGAGATAGCTCAATTTCAATTATAAAATTTTACCTGTCTCAAAGATACCAGAGATATGAAGGATCGAAGTTTCTTAAATCATGATAAAATTAATTAATAAGTGAAAGCTCCAAAATAAAATAAACGAAACTTAAACAAATAGAAATCCATAAATTAAAACCAGAATCAAAACCACAAACCACTTAATGAGGTTTATAAGTGCTTTGATTTGTACGGAATCTGTTAGGGGTTGGAGTTATTAATTAAATGCGAGACAAAAATAGCAAGCTTTTGGGGTATATTTATGATGAAGAGTATATAGATTTAGTGTTTAAACTGCGATATGGATGCGATATATACAGGGAATAAGTCAAACCAGTACTGAACTATAAGTCTATTGCAATGCTCTTAAAGCGAAGTCCATCAACTGTTCGCTCTCACTGCTTGAAAACTGTGTAATTAAAGCAACAATAGCTGAATTCTTAGCCAAAGAGGAAGTCAAAGTTTCTTTAGAAGCATATTGACTATCTTATTAATGAAAAAACTTTGAAGTATTGGGCTCACTTCTCTCTCGAATAACGAGCTATAATGTTTCACCGCCAATTCCCTGAGTTGAAGATCTCTGCATAATCTGTTGCAAACATTTATAAACGAAATGGTATCTCTTATAAAGGTGTAAATCGTATCAAGAGAGTAATTGATCTCACTCTGCCATTTTACAACAACAACAAATTAAATTATATTTATAATTAAATGCAGAGAGCCTAATAGAATAATATTATAGAAGTCTTGGTATAAGAGGCATAGTAATATAGAAGTATATGACTAGAAAGTCAAGGTATAAACAATGGCAATTCTAGGAGGTATTAGTGAGGAGCCGGTTTAGAAACTTATGTTATTCATCCTCGCTCTATTAAGACAGAGCAGTACATTAAGTTCTTAGAGCAGCTAAGAGAGAAATACCCTGAATAAGAGATTATACTATTCGTTGATAATCTTTCTGTTCATAAGACTAAAGAAACAAGGAGAGTTATGAGCAACTTAGAATAACGCCAGAGTTCAACGTACCTTACAGTCCATAGTTTAATGGAATTGAGTTCTACTGGGGTATATTAAAAGGCCATTACAAGAACTGCTGCTATACCACTTGATGCATGACCTACCTATCGATACAGTAGACTTTATTAAAAGCTCAGCGAAGAGAGTAGATAATTTATTGGCTTAAAAGTGTGCGAAAGAAGGGAGAGTGAATGTATATAAATAAGTTTTGTAGTTAAGTTAATGAATATATAAGTCACATTTAGAATTCTTTAGAGGGAGCTGGCTTCTCTTTCTTTTCTTCTACTTCTTGCTTCCCTCCTCCTAAACTTCTTCTCTTGCTGCCAGCTCCAGCATCTATATTCATTGACTCTGGCGGCTAAATATTTGAATAAAGTCTCTTGCTAACTTCATACTTCGTCTGCGACTTTCGCTCTCTGTGAAGCTTGCTCTATTCCTTCATCAAAAAGATGCCAGTACCAGATTTTTCTAAAGAGTTAAGCTACAAATCTTACTTGAAATATAAGGGTGCTTCTGCAGATCTGATAGCCAGCTCTCACTAATCTTGATCCCTTGTTTGTCTTATCTTCTGAAGAGATGATGTACCTTTTCTTATGAGATTCTTGAATAATTTCTTTCAAGTAATCACCTTTGATAGTTGCAAGTATGCCAAAGAAATAATTTCTTTCAGGTAGTTTATTATTTAACAACTGCTTCTTAGTAGGCAGGTACTGCGAAACCTCTGGGTCGTTCATAAAATCATCATATAAGTTAGTCACTGAAATCTCTGGATAGTTTGGAATCTCTGCAAACTTCACATCTTAAGTTTTCAATGCTTTCTTCTCTTCGCAGAGTATGGCTCTTAAAAATGAAATTTTAGTACCTTCCATCGTTGGCAGGAACAAACATACTACATAATCAAGATTAGCCACTTTGAGTTCATTACATTGCTGGACCAGGTAGCGATGCAAATCCTCCTTGCTTCTAAATCTTTGAATTAATTCTTGTGCTTGCACTCTTTTCATTGCATCATTCATTGACTCCATCTTGTTTACAGATCTTAGAAATGATATTCAAATTTAAGTTTATTGATTTCAATTATTTACCTCTGTAAACTTACTATTTAATATGGGCATCCTATAGGAGGTCAACCTCTAAGAAGGATATGGAGAAAGTTTTGAGAACTGGTTTCAAACTTGAGAGATTGATATCAATTTCTACTGTTATAGTTCCATATTTTTAAATATAAATTGGTACGTACTTAATTAGGAGTAGCTCCTAAAATGCTAGTACTTAATTAGGAGCACCCTAATTTTAATCATAAATTCAAAAAATACCTCCTAAAGCAGTACGTACTTAATTAGGTGCACCTCCTAAATCGGTACGTACTATAATCAACTTATTATTGAAGTAAAAATTGTTACTTCCTCCTCCATATTTAGAGCTGGATTGTCTCTTAACACTTATTTTTCTTCTCTAATACTCTAAGAACTTCCCTTGAAACTTGTAGGCTTGCAAAGCTATCATATAAGCTCTCAGTTATAGAGGCAGTTTTATAATTTTAAATTCAAATTTAAATATGAGCGCTAACATTTTAAGAAAAACAACAGCACTTCCATCAAACTAATTGAGACTTACCTTTGGCACAAATAAAAAGTGTGATAGCTGTGAGATGAACTCTAATAAAGAACTACCAGAGCTATCACTTGAAGTCTCTGTTATTAAAATAAAAATTAATAATAGAAAATAAATGGCAAATAAGTGTGTGGGAGACAGAGAGGAGGAGAAAGGTATTAATGATATTCCTATACAAACTGAAGAAATAGAAGTATACTTTTCTGTGGTGTGTGAGAGAGATTTCGCTCATAAATCAAGCTAGTAAAGACATATGAAGGAGCATAGAGAAGCAAAATCCAAAAGTGCATTTTGAGTGATTAAATTAAATACATTTACTATAAATTTCACATTAAAACCTATTAATAACCCCAACCCCTAACAAATTCCCTAGAAATCAAAGCACTTACAAACCTCATTAAGGGGTTTAGGGGTTTTGAATGTCCTATGAACTTCTTGAAACTTGTAGGGTACTTATTCTTAAAATATTTGTAAAGTTCAAGTAATTATTTTATAGAAAATTTTAATAATTTTTGGAGGCTCAGGTCCAGGTCAAAAATATATTTTCAAAAATAATAAAAATAAAATATCTCTGTCTACCAGCACTAAGATAAATTAAGGGACGTAGAGCTAGCTCAATTTTAATTATAGAATTTTACCTGTCTCAAAGATACCAAATCTATGAAGGATTGATGTTTCTTAAAATCATGTTAAAATGTTAAATTCTTAAGTGATAGTTCCAAAATAAAATAATCGAGTGTTAATAAATTAAAAATCCATAAATTAAATTTAGCATGTCATATAAACTTTATAAAACTTGTAGGATACTTATGATATAAATATTTGTAAAGTTCAAATTTAATATATTTATGAATTTTAATAATTTTTAGAAGGCTCAGGTCCAGGTCAAAAATGTATTTTCAAAAATTATAAAAATAAAATATC
>ARYC01008816.1:0-26333 GCA_000711775.1 Oxytricha trifallax
TAAACTTGACATATCTTTGTTAGAGATATAGTTGATGCCGATCCACACACAACCAAGTAATTATCATCCTTGCTGCTTTACTATATGTGGCTAAAACTTCTTTATTTCCTTCGCTTATTTGCACCTACAGCCGCTCTTATTAGAATGATTGTTGAAATTTGCAAGGATATGTTTGTGTTTACCATAATTTACTTCATTGCAATTATTGGCTTCGCAGATGCTTTTTACATTCTAGCATACAATCTATAAAACGATGAGGTGAATGAAATGTTTAACAATAATTTCTTTCTTTCGATACTCTACAGTTACAGAACAGGCCTTGGGGATTTCAATACAGTGGCATTCGATAACTCTTAAGACCAAGGTCTCTGGTACATACTCTTTATAACTTAAACTGTTTTCATACAAATTATAATGCTGAACTTACTTATTGCAATAATGGGTGACACTTTTGAAAAAGTAACTGAGAAGAAGGAGGAATCTAAGCTGAAAGAAATATGCGAGATGATCTCTGATTATGAAGGAATCATGAACAGAGACAATGAGTTTAGACATTCTAAATACATTGTTGTTGTCAAAGTGGAGAAAGCTCAAGCAAACAACAACTCAGATTGGGAGGGAAGATTCAAAAATAACATTAGTCTTTCATATCATACTACTAGCAACTTAATTTATTGTCGTCTTTAAAGAATTTCTTTCCAGTATTATTCAAGATTTTAAGAAGGAATCTAAGTAGGCAAACGACAACATTCGAGAAGAAGTTATAGGGAACGCAAAAAGCTATGGATAGAAATTCTTAGACCTTCATAAATATCATGAAACAGTCGACATAAGTGAGCTTAAGCACTGAAGAATGGAAAAGTAAGGAAAAATGTAAAAAAATCAAAAAGCGAAAGACATTCTATGCAGGAAATCATACAGTTCAACATATCCCAGAAATTATGTTGTAAGAAGAGAACTAAAGCTCATCTGTAATAAAAGACATCAAATTATAAGAAGATTAATTAAATGATACCATAGAGTAACATACTCCCTAAATTACAATGCTTAATATATGAATGATACTTATATAAATTTCTTCCAAATTTTGTTACTTTAGTTTTTATAGTCGGATGAAGCTTTAATAAGAAAGTCGACCAAACTTATTATAATATTTAAAGGCATATTTCGTAATTATGTCACTATCATCATAACCATTTTATTCCGCAGAATCTAATAATCAACATTAAACAAGCAGCTTATTTTCATTTGCACAAACTGATTCCTAAGATAATTCTTGTGATTAAATATGCAGAAAAGCTCTCTACTACTGTGTGGGAAATTTACACTTCTACCTCTTCTTAATTGGATTTATCGTGAGGTATTCCCGTCATAAAAATATTGGAAAGTACAATTTGCGAGCACCCCGACCATTTACCTACATTATCAAAATAATATTGCAATCGATCATGACAGGAGTAACTTTTGCAATGATATATGATGTAAACTATTAATCACAGAAGTTTGAGTCTATAGCCATTCTATACGTGTTTTATGGTTGCATGTGGCTGTTAAGCATATACTTGCAGTATTTTGAGTATAAAAGGGGCTTGCCACATGCTTGGTACACCCATTAGGCATTTTGGATTTTATCATTAGTCAGCAATATTGCACTCTTTACCTTTCTCATTTATTATGAAAATTTGTTCAACTTTAAAGAAGGGGAAAGAAAAATGAACTTCTCATTACAGATTAAATGCATTATTTGTTTCCTAGTTGGAATAATCAGTTCTCTGTTCCTCTCTGTGATGGGTATAAATTAATACTTTAAGTATTTGAAAAAATTTTGATGGATGTAATATCAAGTATAAGAGAGAATATCCATAATCCAGAAGAAACTACCTGCCAAGGGGAGATGAGAAGGTCTAAAAGATTGTAAACACTCAACTCTTTGGCTATGGAAATTACAACGAAAAGTTACTGGGAAATGACCCATTATCAACTATGTAATTTACAGGAGGACCATCGGATTTGAAGCAGACTTTTAATAATCAGACTTCCCTAACAAGAATGCCAGTCATCAAAGCGACTGTCCAAAGTTATGCCATTGAATAGGCCACAGTAAACTTCAAAATATTGGTTACAAAAGAAAATTTTGCACAGAAAAAAATTAAGAAAACTTACAATGACTTCTTAGAGCTAGATCAAATACTGGAGTCAAAGTATGTTAAGTACATTAGAAGAGGGATTATGAGCAAGTGTGAACTTCCAAGAGAGATTAGTTCAATTTCAATAACATTTAGAGCTTGGAATAGTACAAAAATCAATTGAAGTAATACTTAGATTCGCTAAGTAATGAACCTAATACCTAAATTAACGAGGAAAACAAAGATGATTTAACTGTATGCACTAATACGAATGTAGAGGGATAGAATTAGAACGCATTAGGATTCAATTATAAAAACATAAATTATAATTATTGATCTATTTAACTTATACATTCCTCGAGAGATATTGATGTTTTACAACATTGATTTAAGATTAGTTGACCCAATAATGAATTTCTAAGAGAATTTGCTAAACCAGCACACTTATCAGCTGATATGACAGAGAGCAATATTTATGGAAAGGATCTAAATTTTCATTTAATTTTATGAATTTTCATTTTAAATCAAGAAATCATAATTAAGAGAACGGATAGCATTAAAAATGATGTCAAGAACTTCCTATTAAACGTGCTTAAACGGGAGGAGCTTTACAAGATAAAAATTGATTGTATTTAGAAAAATGTGACATCTTCATTTGATGAAACAAATATTTAAGCTTAAACTGAGACAGAGGGTGTAATTTTTACTTTCCAAATCAACAACTGCTTTGTGTTTAATAAAACACTCAGAGAAGTTGAAAAATTTTGTAAGGATGTAGCTGCACTTATTCAAAATCCTCTGATTCTACCAATGGGGGACTTATTTCTATTTTGCTATGCTCTTGAAGATTCTACAAACCTAAATATAACTATAAAGTGAAGATTTAATAGGAATTTTAATTATAACACTTCTCGGATAACTTCACAAGTCAATATTGAGTACCCAAGATTATCAGGAAACATGCAGTAAAATTAAAACCAGCTTCCGTAAAACACAAGCCACGATACTTCAAGACGATATAGAATTTTATACTAAGAGTTAGAACAAGCTTGTATCTAGCTTGAAGGGTACTTCAAGCTTTTACTTAATGATCCAGACTTTTACACTGAGCTACTCTACCAATTTTTCAACCAACATCAAATCTTTGAACTTTTCCCTTTTGTTGCTCTGTTTAGGACTTAAAACAAGCACCTTATTTCCTAATAAAAAACTCTAACTGACTTTAAGCAGCTAAATATAAGTGACAATAGCATTCTGCAAAATTTATAGTAATCATAGGACTAAATGATGCAATAGAGCATTGACAACTAATCCAATTTCAACTAAAATTAGGTAGAGTATATGATGGATGATATTATTGAAGAGGACGAGGAAGAATCAAAATCCAATATCTCACCCTTCCTTTTCTCAACTTCTAAACAAAACTCTGGGAGACCATCCATGCACAACAAAAGTTAAAATCATCAATAAAGATTCGCTAAGGATTTAAGACTGACAGGTAGAAATATCTCAATTATGGGATTCTTAGGACTGAATTTATCATGCAAAGTCATTAAACATTAAATTCAGATCTTTGGAGGTCATCCCACTAATATATTTACAGTTTAAGTAACTAAAAGATATCCTACGCAAGAAAGCAAGAACAATGTTTCCAGTGATCGAGACAGTTTTGTGGAGGAGTAGTGGAACATAAAGATTGCAATCTCCTTTGTCATTCAACTTGCAAATGACCTGAATATAAAATACTCTACTCAGGGAAGTAACATTCAGCAACTCCTGCTTTCCTTAAATATATAATTTGACCTATCATTTTCTTATGTTTTGTAAATTTTAAAGTTTATTAGAGTATTAAAATCAAGTCAATCACTCTTATTAAAACACCTAAAAATTGAGAGAACTTGAACATTTCTTAAACTAACTGCTTTAAAAGGACACTTTAATTTTCAGCCCTGCATTAAGAGCACTTTTCCAATTTGATTACATTCACAGGAAAAATTAAAATCTAAAATCTAGCAAAAACAAAGAGGAGGATCCATTTGGCGATAAATCTTCCAATTTGAGGAATTTATAGAACAGTCCTTACACTAAGAATGAACTGATATCGAGAAATTTTACAAATCTATTCAATTAGAATTAGCTGGTAGAGTCTCATAGAAGCAGTAGTGAGCTAAACAAGCATGGTCACATTATAGAATCAGATGGACAAGTTGAAGATTCAGGCAAAATATTATTATTTATAAAAACAAGTAATTATCATTTCATTAATGAAGATTCATTAATTACAAGAAAATTCATAAATATTATTTACATTAAATTCCATATAGTTGTGACATTGCCTTAATGAATTAAATGATTTTAATTTAGCTGTTCATGGTAAAATTATAAAGAGATTAATTTATAATATATTACTTAATTAAAAAGCAATGCTGCATTAAAATTTCGAGAAAAAAATTAATTCATAACTAATCATATTTACATTCTAAAGGCATAACTTATCAAATTACTAATAATCAATGCTGATTATTTCAACAATGCAATGGAGAATGGTGCTAATAGCGGTTCAAATAATGACATTTTCAGAAACGATCACCTACTTATCGACGACGATGAAGATATGTTTGCTTCTAAATCAAGTCAACATCACAAGAGATCATACTGCTAAAGCTGGTGTTACTGCTCCTACTTCTCAAAATATGAACAATGTCTAAGCCAACAAGTTTTCAACAATCGGAGCAGAACTGTAGAAAAAAGAAAAGAATGATTCCTTCCTAGTTAGTGGCATGCTGGCAAACAACTAGCAATAAGAAATCGTTCCATCTAATAAAAATCACATCTTTCCAATTGACTTGTGAGGCGACAGCGATGACGATAATGAACAGGATTTGGGAAATTTCGGCAAGGATTCAGATGAGGATATTCAAAATGGCAAACCAAGGGGACTTAGCAATAGAAACGACAGTGCCATTAATTTGGGGGCTGATATCAAAGTTTCCAAGGAATATTTCAGAGACTTTTCACCTCCATAATGATAGGAAATTAATGGAATTGACAAATGTTAGAGAAACGTCATTCATTAACTTTTTAACTTATTGAAACTGATATATTTCTAAGAAAAGTAAAAAGAAGCATTTTATATTAATTTTATAAATTTAATAGCTTACTAATTAAATTTTAAATTCAATTATAATTGTAACTCAATAATCTTAGAAGATAAAGGATGCCTATACGCTAATATCTTTTATCTATATTAATTAATTTATGAAAAATATCAGCCAGATTTCAGAAACACTGAACCCCAATTTCATAGAGGCATATTACCTTTTTATTTCCCAAAACCATGTAAATTACAATTTATTCTCACAAGTATGGTATTTAAGTCTACTAGGATTAATAGGTCATACTTTATGAAAAGATTTGGAGAATGATTTTCTCGAGATTAACGGCATGAAGAAAAGAATTGACATAGGTTTAGGCTACAGATCTGATCCCGAACAATCGCAAGTTCAAGGATTAATACTTAGAGTAAGCATAAACCATAAATAAAGACATTTCTTCGTCAAAAATCATAAACTCTGGTCATTGTTGATTCTAATTCACGGGTATTTTAGGAACTACAAGGTGCAGACATTGTTTTAAAAGTATTTCACCTATGGAAATCAGAAAAATCAAGTGAACATCACTCACGTGTGGTATGATTCTTTCACAAAGTAAAAGAAAATGTCAATGAGCCCCACTTTCGATGCTATATCCTCATTTTACAACTATGGTGTTGCTTGTTCTAGAATCGTAAGTGGTATTTATACTAAATTTTTCATTAAAAAGCATTTATGAATAATAATCAAGCAATGGTATAAGAATTATAAGCAATAATTCTTGGTTTTTATCCATTTCTTTTATAATCTAAAGATTTAATTTTTGTCTCATCATGAAATCTGTTCTGATCGAAATTGATCATAATTTTTTTGCTTTCCAATTTTTAATCAGCGACTTAACTCTTTTTTAGGCTTGCTACATGGATCTCTCAGGTGACGGCATAAAGGAAGCCTCCAAGATGTTCCAGCAAGCTGGTTGGGTATTCGATCATCTCCGCTCTCTAGTGACCTCCCTCCAACCCTCAGAAATCTCAGTTGATTTCACTGCTGAATCCCTAGGCATGCTGAGTAGCTTAATGTTAGCATAAGCTCAGTATTTATTCTACAAAAAAGCAATGGAAGCAGGTATGAAGGCTGGAGTGTTGAGTAAGGTGTCTATGCAGGTCAGCGAGTATTTCAGGAAATCTTATGAACTCAGTTAGACTAACCAGGGACTTAAGAGTTACGATAATTCAAAGTTTGCTAATATTCAACACTAAACTATGCTATTCATTCATTACAGTAAAATCATATAAAGTGTATATTTTATAGCAAACAATAAGTTTATCACTCACTTTACTTCAAGGCCATGTCATATATGGTAACAGCTAATGAAATTTATAAGTCAGTTGAAGAGACAGCTTAAGGCATGGGAAAAGCACTTTCTTATTACAAAGCAGCCTTGAGAATCTTAGATGAAGCCAAGAAAGTTGTAACCCTCATTCCCTCAAACTATCATAAATTTTTATATTTAAATTTTGTCAATTATAAAAGAGAAATCATTATAATTCTTTCCCTTTGGTAAAATAGTTTATAAAGCTAAAAATTATCTTATTAAAACATAATGACTATCAAGACAATTTCAACAATAAATACAACGACATCAACACATTCCTTCAGAAAGCAGATAAAGCCAACAGATCAATTTATTTCGAGTCAGAGATCCCCTTTGAGAAGTTACCAGCCCTTGACCTCCAAAACTTCGTGAAACTTGAACCTGCTCTCGACAACATTCAAGCCAAATTACCAATTGAAGATAAATTGAGACACATAGTCCCACCAGAA
The DNA here is from genome assembly GCA_000711775.1 of Oxytricha trifallax. Classification (NCBI taxonomy): domain Eukaryota; phylum Ciliophora; class Spirotrichea; order Sporadotrichida; family Oxytrichidae; genus Oxytricha; species Oxytricha trifallax. Next base: position 7,043 of record ARYC01008816.1, read on the forward strand.
GTAAGAGTTATGTAGAATGAAGTCAAAAATCAATTGCAAGCAATCGTTAATGCTGAGTATGAGAAGGAAAATAAGTAGGATTAAGAGCTCAGACAGTTCTTACAAAGCTTTGGGTTGCCTTAAAGTTTACATGCAGTCACAGCTACTACTGAGATTCCTGCTCAAGTATGGGAGAAAATTGAAGATTTCTAGAAGAAAGGTGGTGTTCTGAATATCAAAGCTATGATTTTTTTGGAAAAAAGTCAATTTTACTTTTGATCTTTACTTTTTAAAGACAAGTTTAATCAAAATTAACTTATAAAAGTATTTTATAATACAAATAATGATCCAAGGAATCCAGGCAATGAGACAAAACAATCAAAATATAATGCAATAAATGATGGGTGCTCTAGAAGAAGAAGAAAAGTAAGATATGGCTCTAAGGCAATAATATGGGCAATCATGGAACAGATTGCCATCGAATGCTCTTAATGGACCATTCAAACATTAAGTCAGTGATCTTACAGCAAAGGGATTGTAAGCTGCAGAGACTGACACTAAACTCGAGTAGAAATTCAATATTCAAGGTGATAGTCTCAACCTAAACTATAATTTCATGTCAATTAATTTAGTATTAATATAGTAGATATATTTATATTAAATACAAACATAACTTATTAAGTAAATATATAAAAATAAATTTTGTTTACTAACAAAGACAAAGAATGAATTATCATCTATGATCCCATAATCTTAAGGGTAGAGAGAAATCTCAGAAAATCCAGTGATTCAAATATATTTATATAAGCAATCATGCTATTTTCAGTTAAGTAATTTTATAGAAATTTAATATAATGTTATCTCATTGATTCAAAGCATCAAAGGAGCATTGGATCAGTTAGATTAAATCAAGGAACAAAAATCTAAGATTTTCGAAGAAGCTGTTTAAAAATGCTAAAATTTCAATGGGATCGAATAACTCATGTTTTAAAATTATTTCCACTTAACTAAGATAAAATGTGTTAAAAAATTACTTTATTTAAATTTAAGCAAATGTTAGTGCACTTACGCTAAGCAGAGAAAGGAATAGTTTTCTAATAATTCACACAAGAATTCCTAGCTATTTTCTAATAACTTGAGGTTTATCATAAACAATTAGAAGAGACTAAGGCAGTGATTACTTAAAACTCAGGACCCTTCACTCAATTAATAAACTCAAACATGAATGATTAAGGAAAAGCACAATTCTATCAAAGTATTGATGCCTCTCTCAACTACTACACTGAAGTCACAAATATGCTAAACATTCTTGTGTTTATAGATATATATAGGAGTCATAAAAGACTGAGTAAATTTTTTAATTAGTTTACATCAAGCAAACTAATTCTACACTCAACTAGGTGACTACTTGAACAAGCTCTTCCAGAATATCATGGACTTCAAGATGAGCAGAGATGTAGAGAAAAACGATTTGATCTAAAGAATCGGCGGCTTCTAACAACACTAAGCCAGTGCACAAGGTCAAGCTTAAGTTTTCGGTTATCAATTCAATGGAGGAGCAAACGCTGGAGTTGGCGCTGGTATGCCAGGTCCAGGTATTCAGGGAGGTTTTCCAGGTGCACCAGGCGGTATGCCTCCAGGTGGCATGCCTCCAGGTGGTATGCCCCCAGGTATGCAAGGTGGATTTCCAGGAGAGCAAGCAGCCCCCAGGCATGGCAACAACCATGTAAGTTTCAATCTTTTATGAAATAATCTCAATTATTTAGATGTGCAGCAACAACAGCATCACCAATATCAATTCTACGATCCCAATAGACCCCCTTAGTGAAAAATATAAAACTAAGCTAAAATTTTAATATATTTTAAAGCTAATATACATCTTTGTATTCATATTGTGTATAGAATTCTTTGTATAAAACCAGTATTTAATATTAATATTAATTATAAATTTTGAATTGGGATTGCTTTTATAAAAATTAATTTATTTAATCAGAATGAATTGATAGTTATTTTCGACAGTGTTAAAAAATTTGATAAAATACATTGCATTTTCATCGTATTAGTTTTCCTCTTTAATTTAAATTTGATACTTAAAGTATTTCAACCACAAAAATATTATAATACAATCCCAATAAATTAATATTTATAAAATTTTAATTTAACTTCAATGTTCTTAAACTTATTTTACCTTATCAATACACTTCAATTTTAAGAATAAGATATTTAACTTCGAAATTAAAAATCAATTAATTTCTGTTTTTGTTGAATTAGAAGAAATTTTAAATTCAATATGTCTAAGATTCTTAGTCCCTTCGTGTTGGTACCACAACAACACATTATGATTGTAGAGCGATTTGGTAGATACGTCCGTACTCTCGAGCCAGGTTTCAAATTCAAGATCCCCTTATTTGAGAGTGTCGCCTATCATCACTCACTTAGGAGCAGGTCCTTGGAATTGACTCCTAAACAGCAATCATCGGGATAATGTGAAATTATTTCTAATAAATTTTCTTAATGATTTCAAGTTTTCTAAGTTTCAAAGCAAATTAGACCTTCAAAATTAAAATGAATGTGAAAATTCGCATTGATGGAGTGATGTATTTCAAAATCACAGAGCCCTTTAAGGCATCTTACGAAGTATCTCAACCAATAAGAGCTCTCTCACTTTTGGCTTAAACATCTATGCGCAGTGAAATCGGTAAGCTTGACTTGGATCGTACCTTCGAAGAAAGAGAAAGTTTGAATGTTAATATTAAAGAGGCATTAAACGAAGCATCAGTCAAATGGGGTATCGAATGTATGAGATACGAAATTAAAGATATCAAGCCACCCGATGAAATCAAACGTAGCATGGAGCTCTAAGCTTATTATTAGTTAAGATTATTTATATTTACAAGCTGAAAGCGAAAGAATCAAGAGAAGTAAGATCTTGAACTCTGAAGGAGAACGTTAATCTAAAATCAACGATCGCTGAGGTTCAAGCAATCAGCCATCTTAGATGGTTAAGGTAATGCCTCCAAAATTCTCGAGGAGGCCAGAGGTATCTGTCAATCCCTCGAAAAGATTGCTAGTTCAATTGATTCAGGTCCAGGCGGTAGAGGCCAAGACGCCCTAAGATTGAAGTTGACTGAGCAATACATCGAAGCCTTGAATTAAATCCTCACTACTTCTAGAGTCTTAATGCTTCCAGGTGATTAAGGCAATGGAGGCAACGGAAGCGGAGACTGGTCAGCTGGAAAGATTGCAACTGCCATGACTCTCTACAAGCAAATTCTTGGTCCAGCAGGCTAAATGTTGGCTAATCAAGCTGGTCAAAGTGAGCAGCAACTTTTCAACGATCTAAGATAAAGAGTTGCCGAATTAGATGAAGAAGCAAAGAAATCTGGAACCAAGGGAAGAGTCGTTAAAGATAAAAGATATCAGTATCTTGATGACAAAGCCTTACAATCAGAGTGATTTGATAACTTAAATTTATGGAATTTATACTTCGATTCTAATATACAATAGTATTAAATTTAAACATAAAAATTAACACAACTTAAATTCTAACTGCTCTATTCTTATATCTCACTATTAAAATATCATTTAAAGATATTCTCCTATAGATTTTCCAGAATCGTGTTTAATCATACCAGTTTTTAGGTCCTTATACTAGATTCCACTATCCTTGATAAAGTTTATCAAATTCTGATATCGTAGATTTTACTGTCTCCTATCTTAAATTGTTTAGACTATTTCTATTTAATTTGAATTATTAATTCTTAATTTGATTTTAACTATGAAGTTATTAATTTTTTGCTGATGCTCTGGTAGTGTAACTTGATTATAAATTGAATTATAAGTAATTAATTTTGAGTTTCAAGTTTTTTAGTGCCATTTTCAATTCATTTTTTAGACATCTACTGAAGGGCTTAATCACACTTTGTGCTAAGATAGTCCATTCCTCTTTAAAATAAAGAAACCAGAAGTCTTAAAGAATTTATTCTGAAATATAAAGCTGTATGTTTATTCTCTCAACTACTGTTTTTTCATTTCTCTAATCTTTTTAAGCTCCTAGACTCTAATTAAATCGTCTTCTCTCTCTATAAATCTTGCTTCATAGCCATTGTAATCTTGTGAGACTTAAACATGTTTTTATACTTCCTCTTTGCTCTTAACTCTTTAACTAAGCCACTTGACAATGTTTTTCCCACTCTCTGTACTTTCCATGAGTCTTAAAACATCAAACTTGTTAATTCTCATATCATCTAGAGCTTTTTATGTTGAAATTTAAGTTCTGGGGTTTTGGTTCTTGAATTGGATTGTTTGTGATTTTGTGTTGATGAACGCATCAAAAGCAAGGTTTTAAGTCAGTTAATGAGCTAAAGTAGAAGCTATGGAAAGGTTTTCATCTGAGTTTAGGGCTTGATGATATAGTTATTATGAGTTACTGCTTTCCAAATTTATCTGATTATTTTGAGATTAATATGGATTTTATAAGGTTTAAGGATATTTATTGAATTGTTGTGATTGATAGCTAATTTATTGCTGCTATTCATGAAATTGCTGTTATTAATTAAATTAGAAGTTTGCATTCTAAAGGTATTCTTAAGAGCTATGATTTTTAGGCGTGAAAGTCATGCTCATAGAATGTAAAAGAAAATTTATTTTAAGTTCAGAGTTCAAAGATGATTTAACTATACTTGTTAAATCTTTCCGCTAATATCTGTGATAAACATACTCATTATAAAACATTTAAATATTTTAATCTTAATTTTCTATCTCTTTTAAAATAATCATAATTATGTTTGAATATAATCAAATATCTAACATCCATTATAAAGAAATGATCATTAATCATGATTTTGGTAAGAAGAATAAATTGAAGTAAATAATAATTTAAAAATAATGATGATGCAGCGATAACTAATGATGAGCAGTGTAAGCGATTTTGCAAACAGAAATGAGCTTGATCAGTCAGACACTTCTTCAGAGCATCTATCACAGAAACAATCTTAAATTGAGGAGGAGCTAGCTGGTAAAAACATAATGTGCGGGAGACAATGGGATGATATAGCGTATTCATAGGAGCAACCGTAGACTCCAGCCAATTAAAATTATGAAGAAGCAAACAACAAGGAAAAAGTGGTTTAGATGAAAGTCTTCATTCAATCTGTGGATATAATTTAAACACGTTGGGTACAAGATAAGTAAGTTATAAGGAATTCAACGATTAATATTAAGTTCATTTTTACTCCAGAGAATGTATAAAGAATTATTGATATAGTGTTGTGAAAGGGCACATAGAATATTTAGTCAGAAGCGTAACTTCAAGATAACCAAAGAATTTAGACGAGATGAAAAGACACTTGTAAGTTGAGCAAAAGGTTCAAGAAGTTTGGCGGAGATACCGTCAATTCAATATATTTTAAAAGAATCTGATAAATTTCTATCAAGAGTATCTGATACCGCCTATACCTGGAAAATCACTATCGCAAAGTTTGACTTCTGATCTTGACTCACTGTTCGTAAAGTATCGGTTAAGAGATTTAGAATATTTTTTGCGAAGACTTGTAGCTCATCGTAGACTTAAAAGATGCAAGTTCTTTTTGGATTTTCTGTAAAATTAATCAGAAAATTACTTAATTGATCAACAAGGAGTTGTACAGCATGCTTTTGAAAATTTGAGTTATGTGCCAAATATGATTGGTCAAAATTAATATGTGTAGAGTGCATTTCATGCGATTGACACCATAAAACACATAATTATTCATAGCAATTATGAGGACCTGGTCTAAAATCCTTGTAACAGGGATCTAGAAAGAGAGTATAATCAAGAAGTTGTAACTCATCTAAAATCTGTCTAAGAGCCTTTAAGAAAGCTTTTAATTGCTGTAGAATAAGAAGCTCAAGTTTAGGAAAAACAGCAAAATTCTATGACTAAATTGTAATTTCTCTACAAAAAAATGGAAAGTTAAAACCTCAAGAATTTTGATTTGGAATTGGAGAATGAATCACAGAAGCTTCTACTTTAAGACTTAGAATTCTATCAATCTTAGGCTCAGTACAAACAACAATTCCTTTAATATGGAGTCTGCGTTGATCTGAAGTTTTACTCTCGATTTTTAGATTCAATTTCTTATCAAATTCAAGATAGACAGAAAATGATAGAAACCTACAAACATCAATTTTAACAGAGAAATTCTGACAGCTGGTCTGAAATGCTTGAAGTCCTACTAAAAGATTTAAAGTTCAAAATTAACAAGGTTACAAAGAAACAGTTAAAGGATTACAAATTAATCAGCAAAGAAATCACAGATTGTTTGATCAGAATAACCAAACCTTTAGGCTAGAATTTCGCATAACTTTATCATTTTTCTGACTAAGAAAATCTACAAAATCCAATTGCTTATAGTTTGAGCTAAGAATTCAAATAGCATCGAAATATTCATCGAGATAACTTTAATGCATAGATGATATTTGAGGAGTAAAAGGAAGATAAACAATAAGTTAATAATAGAAACTCATTTGACTATAGATATTCATTGTATGAGTAGAACTACAATAGTATTAGACATTATCCCTCCTTTAATGACTTTAAACTCAATGATTCAAACTTTTGAGCATGAGAAATGAAAATAAGCACTTATAATAGATAACAAGAGATTAATATATAACAATATTCCAAGAATTTATTTTAGACTTAATTTGTATTAAATTTATTTACTAAATGAACTTTTAATTAATTTGCATATATCTCATTGTATTAAAATTAAATCAAATAAAATGTGGAAATAATTTCCTTAATTAATAATTCTTTTTTAATTTATATTTTCTTTAACTTATAGAAATAGAAATCTTTTATATCTCAAATTTTTCTGAAAATTTTGACATTAAAAATCAAATTATTAATTCAGGAATGCAAATAAATTTGAAAAAAAAAGCGTAATTTATATGTTCATGTTAAATTAATACACTAATTATTATTTCTTTTTATCGTTTAAGTGAATATAAATACACTTTCTTTTAATAGTTCAACAATAAAGATGTTAATTATATCTATACTTTTTAGTATCATATTCAAAAACATTGTTAATAAATATTTGATAAATTTTGAAGAAAGTTACTTGGTAAATCTAGAAATTGTTTTTTTAAAATCTAAATAATTGTCCTCTATTAGTTTCATGAAGAAACTCTAATTTTTATAAAATCATGATTATATAAAATAATAATTAATTAACATATTTGAAATTCACTCACCTACCAATAAAAATATATAACAGCAATCGTATATTTTATACAAACCACTATAACATTTATAATCTTCTTTTTAAAATATATATTTAATATGTAAATTTTGAAACCCAAATCTTTTAAGTTTCTCAAATATTATTTTAAAATACAAAGAGAGTATTGTTATAAAAATGAATAACATAATTGATCAGAATCAGAAATAAGTTGACAGCAGCTTGTCTTAAAATCACATAGAATAATTTGATTTGAAGGATTCTGACACATACTTGAATGCAAGAAGGTCAACATATCAAACTCAAGAAAGAAATAGAAAGAAGTAGTGCCCCAAAACCCTGTTGAAGAGAACAAAAATGAGAAGAATTCTGACTCATAGTTAGCATAAATTTACGACGACTCTTTAGCTAATTCTTGTTTTCAACCATAAACAAGCAGTGTTGGTCTTGAAGTCCATAGTATAGTGATAAGCAAAGTTTAGTGGCAAGCAGATAACTAGTAAGTTAAAATGTAATATCTTAAAGACAGTTTTGATAGGTAGATTCCAATGGACATAGAGATTATCAACTTATAAGCGTTCTTAGTGGCTGTATAGAATAAACTTCATCCACTCCTTTTCCAGATGATGACATAAGTAATTGCAAAAATAAGAGTATCAGTAAAAGAGGGGATAATCAGTAAGCAGAAAGAACTTTCGAAGTAACACGAAGGTTCAAAGATTTCAAGTCATTACACAGTCAGATGAGAATTAAATACTTAGAATGCATTATTCCACCTCTTCCAAACAAATCGATGAGAGATAAGATAGCAGAGGATGATTCAAATTTTGTTGAAAAGCGAAGGTACGAATTATTGTAGTTTATGAAAAGAGTAGTGGATCATCCTTTCCTTAGTCAGACAGAGGAATTCTATGAGTTTCTGACAGCTTCAAAATTTTATCATACCTAGAGTGATTCAAAAATTGCTCAAGTCCAGGAGAAAATTGGAGGGCTTTGGACTAGGCTTCCAACTCTAAGTCTCTCTTCTTTATGGGGAGCTAAGCCTCAAGTATAAGTAGTCAGGAATAACCTTCAGCACAAAAACACATAAGTTTTAGATTTGAAGTTATAACAAGACTATGACTTGCTTGTAGTTAATGCATCGCAACTTATAAAGAAAAGTTTAGACTAAATAATGCACAGTCTAAAAGCTCACATTGCGACATTGGAGAAGGAATCTCAATCATTGAATAAATTAATTTCATTAAGCACGAAAGTTCGAATAGAATTGGACTAAAATAGCCAAGCATAAATGCTGGATGAGGATAAAGCTTCTGTGAAAAATAACTATTTCTATGATGATAATGATGCTATACTTGAAGACATCAAGCTATACTAAAAATAGCAACAAATAAGTCATTCTATCTTTAAACATGATTTCCTCATTGACACAATAATTTTATTCACTTATTTAACAAAGTAGAGGCCCCCTCTATATTTATTGTAGCGATAATTTTCATTATTTTTTGTAGTGATTAATTTCAATATTTATTTAAAAGATTCAACAATAAGTTTCTACTTTAGATATTTGCAATCCCTCGATAGGTCAGTGCTTCTCCGTTAAGATATGCTGGATTCATTACTTTCAACACCTCCTAAAAATTTTAGAGGTTTTCAGACTTCAAACATCAGGTCTGGAAGATAGTAATCTATCTATATATAATTAATGATTAAATATAAATTTAGAAAAAATATTGTTTAAAACCCAATCGAGGCAGATGCTATTATCTCTGCCCTGTTTTTAATTAACTTTTTTAAAAAACTTTTTTTTAATCACATTTTTTTTATCTCTACTTACTGAAAATCAAGAATCTCAAAAATCCATTTTCATTATCATAGTTCTATAAGGATTTATCACTAATCTTTTTTGCTTTTTTTGGGTGCCTTTTTTGGAATCCTTAGTTGAATTTTTTAGGGAAAAATTTTTTTTTGAAAAAAAAGAACATTATTCTGAATCCTCCAAGAATATACCTAAATCTATTAAGAATTATTCAAAGTTAATTAAGAATTTTTCAAAATACATGACTAAAAATTACCTAAAAATGATCAGAAAAAATTGTCGACGGACAATAATGATAATACTGTCCCGCGACAAAATGATCAGAATGTTTGTAAAATATAGAATAATATCTTGAATCTAAACGAATAATATTACTCCCAACAAAATGGAAGAACAAGAAAACTAACCTTAAAAGAGCAAGTTCAGGCATTAAGAATTGAAAATTTTTTAAAATTCTTAAACCTGATGATTCTTACCACTAAATCCTGAAAAACGCTCCCAGCCGCCCGCTGCTAATTTCTTAATGATTGGATTGATTCACAGTAAAATAGAATCAGAGAAGTCACTAGAGGACAAAAGCATGAACATGCTATTTTATCGCAGGAAATACAATATTAAGTGCTTTAAAAAATTGCTAAGAATTTCGCTATGGGTCTTTGAAGAGAAAATTTTTAAAGTATATGTTTATAATTTTATGATATATGTGCAAGCTTTTATTTTTTTGTGTCATTTGTGTAACAATATTTTACTTTCATCAAAAACATTCATTACATTAAAGCCTTACTAAGTTATTTAGAGTGTAAATAGTATTAAATGATATTGAAATATTATAAATTGTAATAAAATTATTAAACTTTGTTTTAAAAATGAATGAGCCGCAATTTCAAATAGGCAGTAAAAACTTATTTGAAGAAAAATAGGATGACTCATTTTCAAAGCTTTAACCCTCCCCGAAATTCCCTAATGAAAACAATTAAATACCTCTTAATGAAAATATTGAGCAAAATTCAATGGAGAAACCTGTTTAGCAAATATCTAATATGGATACTCCACTAATGAGTAACCAAGCCTAATTAGATTCTTATCTTCAACTACTGCAAAATTTTGTGTAATAAACTGGTTAGCTAGATGCCTTCACAAGTTTCTTGAATTTCCAGAAAGTATAGCTAAAAGTTTAGCAAGAAGCAATTGCTTTAGAACATGCATAATTGATTGAAACCAAGAGAAATTCTATGAATGTTAGATTATTGAAGAAATAAAACTCATTAAATTTGAAGCATATCGGTAATAGAGAAGGAAAGACTTCTACTATCTTTTTCAGCGGAGGAGTTTAAAAGTTGGATGGAGGTTCTAGTAGTAGCTTTGGTATGAACAGCTGTGGTATTTATGTTCAATCATAGAGAAAGTCACTAGGGATTCCAGTTTATATCTCTCATTATTTTTTAATTGAAATTCCAGCGACCAATATGAACATATTTCCTGTTAATAAACTAGCTCCAGAACGAGAAATGAAAGATTAAAAATTGAAAAGAATGCTTGCTTATTAATCTTTCTTAAAAATCTAGGAAAACGAAAAGAACAGTGGTGGACTTCTTGAAGATTTTGGCAGCAGTGTTTTGAACATTTTATACCTTACCATATAAATTAAAATGCCTCATTTTATTAAGAGCGACACAAACATGATAACAGGAGCTCTAGATAAAAACAAGAACTCAAACAGACTCTAGCAAGAAGAAGACAATCAATATGAATAGCGAAAATAGTTGCTTGGTGGATAATAAAACCAAAACAATTCTATATAATTAGTGGCGAGAGGAGGGACAATTGTAAAAGATGAATCATATTCTGGAATATCGAGAATATCATAGTTGACTCCTCAAGAATCATACCTATATCAGAAGAGAAAAAGGACCCATAAAATGATAGCAATATGAAATCACAGAATAATAACAACTTGAGGATGTTTTTAATTTATAATTAACTAATATATTGATTTTTATAGAGGTTTGATTCACTCGTAACTTCTAGCAATGAACAAACACTATCAAATTACACTCTGGGATAACAAGTCATAAAAGATAAAGATTAATAAACATCTAATTTACAAGATCCAGACAATTAATACGGTGTCTTTCTACATGAAAAGTTTAATTACTTTATGTTTTATAATACAATTTTATAATTTAATTTTCATCAGAAAATAGAGAACAATGTGCATAAATCACCATATAACGATTTGAACCTTTATCATATAAATGACTCAGTTTACCTTGGGGACTTAAACCTGCGATAAATAAAAATCTACAAAGAAAAATCTCGTCGTTGGTTTCCAATCGAACCAGACAGAAACTTCAGAATAACTTGGGACATGTTTGGCTTCGCTCTCATAGTCTATTAAGCCATGGTTATACCATATAGATTTTGCTTCAAAAGTAAATCTAAGGGCTACTTATTGTATGTAGAGACTGCTTAATACATCTTTTTCATCTCTGATTTTTGTAATTTACTAAACTTTTTAGAATTATACAATTTCTTTTGTCATTTTTTACGATTTATAATAGACAATTTATCTCGTTTAATAGTCTTAAACTTTGTCATTGGTTACTACAAAAAAGGGCACGTATTAATGAAAAGAGGAGTAATATTAAAACATTACCTGAGGACTTGGTTTATAATTGACTTACTTGCCTCTTTCCCATACAGCTGGTAAGTAATTATATAAATTTTCATATTTATTCATTAGGATCATAACCGAAAGAAAATTGAATATTAGCCTGAAGAACACGAAGTCATAGACGATGTACCTTCAAATCAAACTAGTTTTACACATATTTATATTGATATTTAACTATAAGTCTATATTCAAGGGATGACTTTAGAATATATGGGTAGTTACCTGCTTTCTTCACACCCATCTCTGTTACAGATTTCGGTCTCCCTGCTCTCTTAAGACTCCTAAAATTGATAAGATTATTGAGGCTTATCAAAGCAACATAAATCTTCAAACTAAGAAAATAAATATATATTTAAGAGACTATAATAGTAATTTATAATTTAATTTAATGTCTTTTTGCATATAGCATGAGTGGTTTTTCTTCAATGATATTGTTACGATAATGAGTGACTTATTCAAAATTTATATTGTTGTGCTTTTCATTATTCATTGGATTTCTTGCATTTTCTTCCTAATTGAAGATATTTAGTAAAATTATACGATATATAAATAAATTGCAGATATTCAATGAAATGATACGATACATTATTGTTGAATAATTTAATTATTTTATGGTGAGTGAAGATGACTCTTGTGATTAGGCTCCGTGGCAGCTTTTACTATCTAGAGAAAACTTAAAATCTCCTTTAAATGTTTATGTTGCCTCTATATCATTCTCCTTCACAACAATTACTAGAATTTAAATCAATTTAATTATAGTATAATATGTGTCTAATAATATTTAATTTTTATATATTACTAGTGTGGGATATAGTGAAATTTAAGCAGTGACTGATGTAAGAAAGTGTTTTCAATCTTAATGATTAATAAAACTTTCTAATTGTAATATACCTTGATTTGGCATTTTTTAATTAAAACTATTTTTAATTAATTGATAGCCATGATGATCTCTTGTGGTATATTCGATTATATTGTAGGTTTCTTGGGAGCACCAATCAAATAGTGGGTGTATTTTAAGACTTGATTATTCGCATTAATCAATACCTTGTGAAAATGAAGACCCCAAAAGCCTTCATAAAATAAGTGAAACGCTACCTCATTTACCTAATGGCAAATAAAAACGAAAATAAAATGGAGGAGACTGAAGCGTTTGAGATGCTCTCTGATAACTTGAAGCAGGAACTTATCATTCATTTGAATGGGAAGATGTTGCATAAAACCAAGCCATTCAATCATTTCAAGCTGGAAATCCCGCTTGATATCACGTTTATATTGAAGAGAGAGAATTTCACGATTAATGAGAGACTTTTTGAGGAGGATGATTAAGGAGATCATTTGCACTATGCCACCAAAGGGCATGTCAATCTCACTCAAAAGAAAACAGCTTTGTTTTTAATTTTTGTATAATATCCAAAAAAATATTCAATGAAGGAATGTAATAGGAGTTTACAATACCATGGCAAAGCTTATTTTTATTGCATTTAAATATTTCAAAACAGCCACATTTATAAAGGAAATATCTTATTACAAGTTTCTTGGTGAGCTCTCTTTCATCTCAGGTCTTCCAAGAAAAGCCAGTGCAAAATCTAAAAATTTCACTGAAACTTTGACTCTTTACATGAGTGATTTTTTGGATGCAATTTCATAACATGAGGATGAATTCATGAAGTTTAATCAGATTAAATAGAGAGTCATTGAAGATGAAGACTTCAGTATTTTGGGTACGAGTTGCTATGTATGTGAGAAATTGGGACATATTTCTGTAGATTGCGATTAGTTTTCTATAATTAAGGGCAACTTAAGAGAGGTTGCTATGGAAAAAATGAGGTAAAATGCTTAGAAAAAGAAGCAGATACTAGAAGCCAGGAAAAATAAGGGAAACAAAGAAAAGAAATAGAGGGTTAGAAACGAAGACAGTATAAACAGTTTTGAGGCTGAGCTTAATAATTCTGAATCACTTGAAGACAATAGCATTGTTAACTATTAAGTTATTTTAAGCATCATTGAAATGTTCAATTATCTCGAGAGAAGATAACAAGAAAGATGATGATATCACTCCATCTCATCCTAAACAAAGAAAACCAGAGGAACAAGCTAAATTACCTATCAATTAACCTTAACTTGATTAACCCATTCTCATTCAATAAGACACTTAAAAGCAGGCTAAGCTCACACATTTAGCTTAAGTTATGCCGCTCACTGAATCCAGAAACATCCAAAACCTAAAGCATTAAAACTTTTTAAGGCCTCAAAACATCGATTAAATAGAGGAGCATTCAATCGAAGAAAGTGTAATCTCAAGAGATTCGTTAATGCTGAGATAGAGCATAGAATCCTAACTTGCATTGGTTAATAAATTAACAGAAATTTAGAATTTCGGCTCTTAAAGTCTAGTTTTTACAAATGCAGGCAGACAAAGCGAGAGGCCTTTGGCTAGTAAGTTAATGAGAAGTTAAGAAAGCGGTGATCATATGCAGCCACTGCTGTTCAGAAGTACTACTGAAAGTTAATTTTATGAGGATAACTTAGGTTTAGATAAATTCGTTTGGGAGGCTACAGGACAATTAAGAAAAATTCGATGGCAAATTAAATGTTAAATAACTTAATAAATAAGTTTGCTATTTTAACAGAAATGAATACCATTTTTAGCTTTGCCATCATTTAAATATCTTTAGAATATCAATAATACTTTAATGTGAATCTTTTTCATCTTCTGTCATTATCATAAATTATAACTTCTGTGTTTTAAAATATCATTATATCCTTTCTTACAATAATTATTTATTAATAATTCTATCTTTATTATGTAATTTAATTGCCAATTTGTCCTTTTCTCCTAAATCAATGATAGCCAAGAAGAAACAGTTTAGAAGACCTGAGTTTGAGCAAATCGACGAAGAAGACGATGATGACGTAATAATGCAGCACAATATGAGAACGAACTTTGATAAGCAAGATAGAATTTTCTCAGATAATTAAGCCTAGCTCATCCCATTTTAGAAAGTAAGATCAGCAGGTGGTGGTGGTGGTCTCCTAGCACAAATGATGTACAATTATTGAATAATCATAAATAGTTATTAAAATTTAATAAAATTGCAGTTACATGACGTTGATATCTCTAAGATTTCCAGATTTATGATATTTAAGTTCCATAGTTTACTTAATTTATCCTTTTAGTTATTCCTGATAGCAAATTCGACTTTTATTATAAGAAATTTATGTTATAATCAATTCATAAAAATAAAGTTTTAAATGATACCTTATACACAATACATTATAAAAAATGAAGTTCCAAGAAACTTTCAGAAAAAAATAAAAAAAAAAAAAAAAAAATTAAGTTCTTTTATACAAAACATCAAAACTATCCTTTTTAAGCAAATTTGAATTAATTTCAAGAACTAAAATAGAAGTCATACTTGAGATTCATATAAATTATTTTGGTAACTATTATTCTCTCTTAAAAAATAACACAAATCCTTTTAAAAATTTTCAAATTTATATAAGTATTAGAGCCAAATAACAATATATCTAATTAAGGCTATAGACAAAGTCCTAAAAAAACAAAAAATCTAACTCTTTTCTTTGATAGATTTAAGAATTATACATTAAAAATACTTTTTAATTATAGCTTATTATTATAACAGAATCTTGAGGAGCTGAAGAAAGATACTTAATACAAACCAAAAACAAAATAAGACAAGAGAGTATCTGATCTAATAAAGAATTAATCTGATAAATATAAGTCTAAACAAAAGAAAGTTGGAGAGATATAAAATTAAATTTTAATTTATTTTTTTTTCCAATTCAACCACAATATTTTTATTAAATCGACCATATTTTAGGTGTATATTTAGGAGAGATTCCATAGGACTTTAAGTTTTCAGATGATGAAATGAACTCAAGGTTCTCAGAGCAACTACTCGATAAAGACGATGATGACTTTGGAGAATCATAGATATAATATCAACTTAAAGATGATGAAACTGAATCACTGGATAAATCAGCAAAGAAACAAGAATAAAAACCACGCCCAAAGAAAGTGAAAAACTCGTGATAGTCAATACAAAATATGTAAAAAATTGTTATATAAAATTCCAAAAAGATATTCAATTAAAGTTTGAAGGATTTAAGTATTAAATGAGTTTTGTGATTAAAAACATACTAAGTTTAATTTTATTACTTCTTATTATTATTCATATAATTTAGTAGGTAGAATATTTCTCTAAAATAACAACAAAAAGTAATAATTACTAATTGTAAACCTTGAAATTTATTATAATAATTTTCTTGCAAATTAATATTGCTAAAATTTAAAGATTTTTAAAAAGAATTATTATGAATTTATCAATAACATGTAAAATATTAATCTTTTATTTATTCAAATTTTCATTTATACCTCTCATCATTTTTCAGAAGTATAATTCATTATAAAAAAATTATAATATATTTTTTAGCTAAATCTACTGTCCTTATATATAAATTATTATATTTTTTATATTTATTTCCCACCTCACATTTATATACAATGTATCCCATTTATTTTATATATTTCTAATAATATTTATAATGGAGAATTAATTCTTGAACTAGTCCAAGCAGGGCGTGAACATCTAAATCATTAACAACAACATGATTTACAATGGCTCCCCCAGAAATTAAGACTCCGTTGCCTAGTCGTTCTTTAACCTTCATCAGCAGCAAGTCCCGAACGTATAAATCATACAAGCTAATATTGTATTAATGTTTATTGGTATTTATTGGCATTCAATTATAGTTAGATTGTAGATATATAAATATAAATTATTAATAGTAATCATAGATATAACAAGTACTTAATGAATCATTAAACCAAATTAACTAATCACTTAACAATTAAAGTTAGCAGCAACAATAAACTCAATAATAACAAATGTATAAAGAAGGTAAGTATGAAATATATGAGTGATAGTTTTTTTTAAAGATTTCCAATATTTAATGATTTCATTGTAGAATTAAGTCCAAGAGTTTCAGAATAATTTGAGGTCAATAGTTATTATCATTTTATAGAATTCTAGCTTGTAAAATTTAATCAAATATATTATAATTTGCTTTGACAATAATCCAATAGCTAAAACTATTTTGAAAACAACTAGACAAATTTTGAGATACCATAACTATGATAGCATTCAATTATTGTGTTTATGTTGTCAAAACAGATTATTTTCCGATTAATTTATTTATAATAATTATCATTCTGGAAGTTTCCCCAGACAAAATCCTTCAATTAGCCAACAACAAAACTTTCAAATCTAGCAGTAATAAAATGGATTGCTATCTCCCTAATAATTGAAATCAATCAACTCATAGACATTATTCCCTCCGCATCTTTAAAACGGCAGTAAATCTTTTAAATTTAATGGTAATTAATCGATTGCAGGAGTTGGAGGAGCTTAGATAAATATTGGGCAGTTTAGTTCTGATAATGTCACACTAAACTCAACTGGGATGACCTACTCAAATCCTCATCAATCGAATTAGAAATTACTTATAATTTATAGTAGACCCATAAATATATTGTCTTAAACATTCAAGAATTTTATCAATATACTGATTCAATGAATTGTAGCAATTTTTTTAATAAAATCGATTGATAAGGACAAAATAGAAAAATCAATCAGATAAAATGAGAGCAATATCAAAAATTCATGAAGGTCTTTAATTCATCCAAGGGCATAGTATAGTAAGAAGGATACAGATAGAAGCAGTGCAGAGAGCGAATTGTAAAGAAAAGAGAGTGAAAAACAATTGAAAGCATCAAATACTAAAAATTCAGAAAAAAAGTAAGTTTGATCAATATTTATTTTTTGTTCAGTTTTCTATGTTTAATTTAGATTCTTTCCATATTTTTTAGGTAATCAACAAAGGAGAAGAGATTAATTTCAAAGAAAAAGGGAAATTAATCAGAAATCATAAACTTCCAGAGTTAAAATAAAAACATGACCATTAAGATTTCTCCAAATATTTTAAACGATAAAACTGGAGAATTTTAAAATCCTTTGCCATCATACTCTAGGAGGTCTAGCTTTGGAGAAAATCCTTTAAATAGCAATAGAAGTTTGAACAATATAAAAAATAAAAAAGCAATTTTATACTACGTTGAATAGATTTTTATCAATTTTTAAATTAATTTAATACTTAAGCGTTGTTCCTTAACGATCAGAATTACAACAGTCTGTATAACTAAAACTCAGAATTTGAAAATATAGAAGATTTCAAAAGAAGCAAATTAATTAGTGGATCAAATGTTCTACGAGTAGGAAAGCAATCTATGGTTAGTAATTATGGAAACGAAGACGATGAGCTGGAAGATATGGAAGAATTCAGAATGAAAGGTTTGCAGTATAACTAAAAGAAAGCTAATCTCAAGAATGCAGTTAAGTTTAAGAGGACTTTATCGATTATACTGAACAGCTTGGTGAACTTAATCTCACAATGATAATATAGAAACGAGATCACAAGAGAAACTGCAAGTCTATTGAGCCTGATAACTTATACAAATCCATTTGGGATGTAATAGGCATGGCTATGATTGTGTATCAAGCCATTATGATACCATACCGATTAAGCTTCGGAGATGCAGCTGAGGGTGCGTTAGAGGTTTTTGAGTATATTATGGACTCTTACTTCCTTATTGATATTGCATTGTCCTTTTTTACAGGCTACTATAATTAAGGGCAATTGATCATGAACAAAAGATTAATCATAGTAAACTACCTTAAGATTGGTTTGTAATAGATTTAGTTTCCTCTTTTCCATATACTTGGATATTTGACAATTTATAAGCTAATGACAATAGTGATTACTCTTAAACGAATTTTTAAGCTCCATAACTTCTAAGGTTAATAAGAATAGTAAGATTTATGAGAATCTTGAAATTAATGAGAATACTAAAACTCAGGTCTTTGCTTTATAAAGTAAGTTAAAAAATTTTAATCCATTCAAAACCCCAAAACCCTTTAAGTAGTTTGATTGAGTTTTTGATTGTCAAAAGTAGACTATTAGTGCATACTTTATTAGGGTTTTAATTGGATTTATGTAAGGGTTTAATGTTTAAATATTAGTGATTTAAGTGAGTATAACAAGCTAGTTTTTAAGATATCTCACACAAACATAAGCTTAGTGTCATGTGGCAGTTCTCTGAATTTTATCTTTCTAAGATGATTTATAATTGTTTATATTGTTTGTTAATTGTCTTAGATTGGCTTTATAATAGTTGAGTATGCAAGTTCTCTGAGACCTCCATTTATTTTATTTTTATCGAGATATTGTTTGATTCTCTGCTTAGAATCTTTCTCAATCCTGCAGCTAAAGTAATCGTTTCTTGGCATGTCGATCTCTATTATTATTACTGCTAGAGCCCAGATATCCCATTAATTTTTCCATCTCTCCAGTCTTCTCTCTCTGGGAAATATCCAGGAGTGCCGTAAGCATTTCCTTATGCAGAGGCTTGATCTCTTTGTCTGTTGAAGTCAATTATATAAACTCTAAGAGGCTGAAAGTTCATCATGATGTTCTCTGGCTTTAAGTCTCTATGGACATAACCTAGCTTGTGAA
>ARYC01008817.1:0-12966 GCA_000711775.1 Oxytricha trifallax
TACTTGAAATGACTTACAGAGAATTCTTATCTGACAATAGATGTCAGAGATACATTGGCTAGATAGTATAGCAGATAGTTGAGGGGATTGAAGAGCTTCACAAGCTAGGTTATATTTATAGAGACTTAAAGCCAGAGAATATCATGTTGAACTTTCAACCTCTTAGAATTTATATTATAGACTTCAACAGAGCTCAAAGATTGCAAGCCTCTGCATAAGGAAATGTATACGGCACTCCTGGATATTTCCCAGAGAGAGAGAATTGGAGAGATGGAAACACTTAATGAGATATCTGGGCTCTAGCAGTAATAATAATAGAGAGCGACATGCCAAGAAACGATTACTTTAGCTGCAGGGGTGAGAGAGATTCTAAGCAAAGAATCAAACATTATCTCAATAAAAATAAAATAAATGGAGGTCTCAGAGAACTTGCATACTGAACTATTATCAAGCCAAGCTAAGAGAATTAACAAACAATAGAAACAATCAAACATCAACTTAGAAAGATAAAATTCAGAGAACTGTCACATGACTCTAAGCTTATGTTTGTGTGAAATATTTTAAAAACTCGCTTGTTATACTCTGTTAAAATACTAATATTTAAACATTAAACCCCTACATAAACCCTATTAAAACCCTAATAAAGTATGCAATAACAGTCTACTTTTATCAATCAAAAACTCAATCAAACTACTGAAAGGGTTTTGGGGTTTTGATTCTCTTTGGATCAATAATGACTGAGATTTATTAATTTTGGTTCATTTTATTTAAAAGTTCTTGTTCGAGGCCAAGAACTTCTGTATGAGTAAGTCAAATCAAGGTCTTGCAATCTGGAGCTTCTTGACCATTTACTATTAAAGTTGATGTCCTGCTTAGTATTATTTCCTCTTAACTTGAACCCTCACTGACAACTTTATTACTCTAACTTTTTTGCTCGAAATTATTATTAATTCTCCCTCCTTTTTGCTTATAAAAATGTCTAAAATCCTGTTAAGTTAGTCTCTATTTTAGGTTTTATTTCAATTTTTTGGCAAAGAGTTTTAAATATTTAACCCAAATGGATTACTCTATAGAAGAATCAGTTGTTTTTGAAATACTTACATATTTAATTAAAGTTGATAATTTATTATAATAGATATAATTTTCTATTTAATAAGCTTATTATTTATAAAGCAGCTTCATTGTATTTTGTTGTGAAAAAGTATAAACATGGAAAATAATATCCAGGCAATTCATGTTAATTAAGTCTAATCTAAGATTGGAAATAAAAAAGAATTATACGACTTTTTAACTCAGGAAGGAAGGGCCTATTTACCAAAAATCAACTGCTAAAATATATACTTTTTTTAAAATATTTTAAGGGGTGAAAAGAGGTAAAAATTTAGCTTTTAACTCTATGTAGTATTTGAAACGATGTGATGTTTTAGTATATGCTGTCCCATAAATAGAGGACTCACAGCGGATGATTTTCTATAATACGCTGAAAATAAATCATTATTGCTGAGATTTTTGCTAGATCAATGTGATTGGCTCTATCTCAATAAAAAATGGATAATAGATGTTCTATTTTCCTTGGACTCAGATGGGGTAAATTAAATGATACAAAAGGCTAAAGAGTAAAGAAAAATTATATTGGATAGTTCATAAAATAGCATTGCATTGTCCCTACGAAACCACAATTTGCGGAAGCTTTAAACAACTACATTACATTTAGTGGTAAGTGCATGATTAATTAATTGTTACTTTAGTAAATAAGGGAAGATCTGCTCATATTAAAGCAAAATTCCAAAAGAAAGTCTAGACTTTCAGAGTAGCAAGAATCAATGCTTAACTCACCCTCACAATCAAAATCAAAAAAGAAAATTATGGACGAAAATAAAATGGTGAGGGACGAGATTAGTAAAATTAAAAATTAAATTGATGACCTCTAGAACTATAAATAGCTCGTGATGCACCTCCATGAGGGAGGGGTTATTGACGAGGAACGAAACCCACTTAAAAATATATTTATCTAATAGGATAATAATTTTATGAAGTGAAATGAATAACTAAAGCTCATTTAATTTAAACTTACCTAACTAAAATTTATTAATCTCAAACTTAACATTTTTAATTAACTTGTATATAAATTAACTAAAATAGTCTTGATTATTTTCATTTTGATACCCCTTAAATGTTTTAGTAATTTCTTTTAGAGTTAATATTTTTACTTCTTTACAATTATAATTTCTTTAATACTATTAGAAATAAATCAGAGTCCCAAGACTATAAAAATGCAAAAGACACAAATTCTTGAACACAAATGAATTTTTTTAAAAAAATTAATTATAAATACAGTATGTTTTTTTTGTCCCTATCTTTACAATCCTGAAATCAATTAGTATATGAGGTACCATACTCAGGTTATCTAATTAAGTCTTTTCATTAGATTTTGATAAGAAAGCTTAAATTCAAACTTTTATTGTTGTCAATTATAGTTTTTATTAATTTGTTAGATTTTGTTATATTTTACAGTGTTTGTTAGATTTTGTTATACTTTGTTATAGTTTACTGAGTTTCTTATACTTTTTAATTAATCTGGATTTAAACATGCTTTTTAAAAAGTTTTAAAAGGTAATTTAAAATTAAATAAGAATAGGGGTTAATGAACTAAAATTAGATAAATTCTAGAGAATCAATGAGAGCTTCCTCAAGATTCAACTACTTAAAATAGTTGTTGCCAAAATTACTAACAACAACTATTATTTAAGTCAGAGAAAAATCAACCTATTTAAAATAAAAGCATGAGTAAAAAATAAATTAAACAAAAGGTCTAAGAAGACCAAAAGAATTAATAAATTATCTCTGATCAAGAAGCATCTAACTATACTGCAGAGTTCTTCAACGAAGAACAATAGGAAGAGCTTAAATTGGAAGAACAAAAAATAAGATTATGTCCTAACTGAAATAATAAAACATACTTGGGAAGAAAACTTATTAAGATATAAAAATATAACTCTAAAAAAATTTAAATAGGAAGTATTACAAATTCATAGGAACTGTCTCATCACAACTCTTAATTCCAGAAAAAATGAAAGTTGAAAAAATACTCCCATAAAATAAAGTACTAAGAAATAAGTCTAAAAATTTTAAGATAAAAAAGTAAGTTACAAAGCATTGAAAAAACAAAAAATAAATCTAAAGACTCCAATTCAGTAAATTCTTCATATAAAGTTCAAAGCGATAAAAATATTAAATCCGCCCTCCAATCATTAGATTCATAATAGGTGCTTACAAGCTCAGAAGTTTTTGAAACTAAGTCAGTTTGTATTTTCCCATAATTAAATTAAATAGAGCGAGAAATTATTAAACAATTCAGTGTACTTACTAAAGAGACAATGGCAGAACTCAAACAATAATTGTTTACTCAACTCCCAGAAATATTAGACAGCAAATTGAATGAAAAGTTAAATGAAAAGAATTTAGAAAACAGTGACTAAATAAAGGATTTGTAAAATAAAGTCGACCTCATTGATTTTGAAGTTATTTAACAACTAATAACTGATGGAAAAGATGAAATACAAAATGCTTTTTCAGTTTTGGTATAAGACATAAAAACTTTATCACCTACTATAGGGGTAGCATCCCAAGAATCCTTGGCCACCCATGTAAAAAGATTCACAGAGCAATACAACAGTTTGAAATAACTAATGAATAAAAATCAAATTTAAAGTTAATATTTAAGCTAACAAGTAAAGAAGCTTGATAATTAGATGGGGCAATCTTAAAAAATGAACGAAGAGAAACAAAAAGAAATGTAATTAAATAGTAAAAGTATAATAGAGCAAGTAAATGCAATTTGTACAGAGCATTTAAAGCAAGTGAACAACAACTATGATATCATAAAAAATAATATGAAGCAAATGAATAGTTGGTTAACGAGCATCGAAAAAGCTGATATAAAGAAAAATATGGAGTAACCTAATAACCAAGATAACCAGAATGGATTATAGCAATCGGTAAACCAGACTATGGCACAATAAAGTATTAATGTATAGAAAATAATTTCTGAATAAGAGTTTAACTAAATAATAGGGAGATACAATTCCCATAATGACATAGTAAAGGTTGTTCAGATTCTTGGACACATTTTTTTGTATGACAATATTTCAATGAAGTTTATTTTGATAAAAGAAAATATTAATATTTGGCCACTTACTTTATAACTTAATGTATGAACTTACTTACTTTCATTACTAAATCCTACTCAAATAAATACCAAATTTTGCATCATGGGGTTTTGGAGTTTATTTTCAGCTTATATTTCTGTTAGCTGTAAATGTAAATGTAAATTTATTTAGTGTTATTCTATTAAGGTATATATCTTTTGTGAATTTTCATGTAATTCAAGTTTTTGTTAATCTGACTACAACTATTTTTCGTTCATGTGCCCTAAAAATAAATTTTATATATTTCTAATTGAAAAAGAAATAAATTAATACTTAAAATAAAGTTTTATATGTAATTATTTGATCTTAATTTAATCACGTTCCAATTAACAATGAATGTGGGAATTAAATTTAATATAATAAGATTGGCTGAAATTAAATATAAAAATAATGATAAAAGCGAATTTTATGACATTAATTGTTATTTTTTATAGAGACAATTATTTGAGCAAAAGTATTAACTAAACCATGATTAATTATGGCCAATAATTATCTAATTTAAATTTTAATAATTTTTATTCCCAATATTTCTTTAGTATGAGTATACTTATTTTTTACTATAATACAATATATTTTAAAGTTTAAATATGAATTAAGCTATTAAAGTTAAGTAAGTTATGTGTATTAATAGTTGAAGCAATAAATTTTTACTTTAATTTATTCTTCATTATTGTTAAAATAGAATTGAATCGGGGAAATTGAAAAATAAATAAATAATTCAAATTCAAAGTATATCTAACTGCCACTAATTAGACTGTCTTGAAGATCAAACTTGAGAGTGGCCACTTACCGTTATGTTGCACAGAGTATCGGTTACAGTTTTCCCGCAATGTGTCTCGTAATCTCAAAGATAAAAGTCAGTTGACACATTTGACAGTAGATTATCTGAAATCTCCCGTGTATTATAGGGCGATTTGACAGGTTGACACATTTGACACAAGATTTTTGTCAATTATCTGGATTTAACCTAATTAAATTAATTAAATTAAATTATGATTCTAATTAAATAAATATATATAATCAAACTGAAAGTTGATACATTTGACATATTTGACACATTTGACAGCTGTCAAATCCTAATCGTAAATTTCCAAAAAGTGATTAGAAGTGATTAGTATATTAAAACGCAAGATTATTAATTAGACTTTCCTAAATGGAGTGCACAGCTAAAGCTCTATCGCAGTATGCTCTGATAAGCGCGGGGTGGCTCTATTGCACATTGACTGATCTGGTTTCACCTGCGTATCTATAGTTACCGTAGTCCTCAGAAGGGATAGAGCATCCTCCGGCCGTTTCTGTACCTTACGGTGCTTGTTTCTACGCTAACTTTGAAGATGCTTTACACAGAGAGTACTTGCTCAAGAGGAGAACCAACGATCACAATAGCTGACGGTGGGGTTTGTGGCTCTATCCCTTCTGAGGACTACGGTAACTATAGATACGCAGGTGAAACCAGATCAGTCAATGTGCAATAGAGCCACCCCGCGCTTATCAGAGCATACTGCGATAGAGCTTTAGCTGTGCACTCCATTTAGGAAAGTCTAATTAATAATCTTGCGTTTTAATATACTAATCACTTCTAATCACTTTTTGGAAATTTACGATTAGGATTTGACAGCTGTCAAATGTGTCAAATATGTCAAATGTATCAACTTTCAGTTTGATTATATATATTTATTTAATTAGAATCATAATTTAATTTAATTAATTTAATTAGGTTAAATCCAGATAATTGACAAAAATCTTGTGTCAAATGTGTCAACCTGTCAAATCGCCCTATAATACACGGGAGATTTCAGATAATCTACTGTCAAATGTGTCAACTGACTTTTATCTTTGAGATTACGAGACACATTGCGGGAAAACTGTAACCGATACTCTGTGCAACATAACGGTAAGTGGCCACTCTCAAGTTTGATCTTCAAGACAGTCTAATTAGTGGCAGTTAGATATACTTTGAATTTGAATTATTTATTTATTTTTCAATTTCCCCGATTCAATTCTATTTTAACAATATAAGAATTGGAATATTTTAAATTTTTATTAAATTTATAAGATTAATGAATCTTTATGATCTATACAAAATTTTAATAGGTTTATTATTACTAATTTTTTATCAAATCCTCATATTATTAACATAAGATCTATTAAAATCAAAATATTTCTAAAATAATTGAAAATCATACCAAAAATATTATATGAATAAATATGAAAACACTCAAGTAGCTTTTGAATACTCAATTTTATTTAAGCATATCAATGGATTTTTAACATTTTTTTGAATGTCTTCCAAAAATAAATAATACTTCTTAAATATTATTATTAGTCCACAGAAAATTTGTTAGTTTTTTGGGTTTTAGATGACTGTTGTTTAAAGTTTATATTTTTCTTTAAGAAAAGAAATATATGAGTTTGATTTAATTTTTGGGGTTAATTAATTTAAAAATTGTATTTCATTTGAATTATTGAATGTGCATCAGATTAATTTACATATAATTTACTATAAAATAAATTAGAAAAATATTCATTTTAAACTTTCTAATTTTACACTAATTATAATTAAATGTTATTTAACTATATTTTAATTAAATGAATTAATATAAAAGCTTTTTTACTGAATTTTTAAACATAAAAAAATTAAATTTTATATAATAATAAAATTAAAAGTGATGAAATTTTATAAATCCCTATCTACTCAATCGATAATTACTGAAGGGTTAATGAAAATTTAATTAACAATTAAATAGATTAACAAAAATATTAATTAAAGAATATTGATATTATCTTGTAAGAGTTTAATAGAGAAACTGTAAATAAATTTAAATATCAATTAATCATTAGACATTTATGTTTTCAGTAAATGAGAATGATATACTAAATTACTTTAGATTTGTGATTTAATTAATAAATGTTATTTAAGAAAATTTATACAATAAATAATTTCCTTTAATTTTTTAAACATATTTTGAAACTAGTGAAATAAAAGTTCTAATTATGTTTTGAAGCATAATAAATCAAAAATAAGTATAATGATGACTTTATTTAACTAGCATAATAAATAGGTTTTAATAATTATTAATCTGGAATATTCCTTATAATTTAATGTTTTGGGTTTAACGAAGCCATAAATTTACATCAAGCCATGTTCTCATCATCATCCTCTACATTAGCTTGAGATTCATCTCCTCTGCCTCTTCTAGCTCTTGCCTTTTCTTTGGCTGTCTTTGTGAATTCAACTTGATCCTTCCATTTTCTATCTCCTTCTAAAATGTTTCCGTCCTTCTTCTTTTTCTACTTAACCTGATCTTGGACAATTTAAGTTTTGGAGAAAAATGTGTTCTCAATATTCTCGATGGCTACCTTAAGTTAGTTTCTTTGTCCTGCTTCAAAAACGTAAAGCAGATTCTTCTTTAAGTAATTAATTGTCTTAAGCTCTGGTTAACAGTTTTCTTGAGAAGATCCTTTAAGAATATCAATTACTTAAGACCATTATTGTGTCTCGGTGAATAGATAAACAAGCGAATCAAAGAGTTAAGGTGTCATGAAAATACGATTCTCAAATACTTTGTTCTTAACTTTTGTTGCCATATCTAATCTTTGTGGCTTCTCTTTCTCAGTATCGAATTGATTAAGGTCTTGAGCTATAGAATAACATACATCAGCTGTAATGCTCTAAGATTCCTTGTCATTGATAGTTTTGTTAAAAAGATCAACATACTCATCAATCTTCTTTTGATTAGCGAAGATTTTTAACCCAGTTATGTTATCCTAAACTGTCAAATCAAATTTCTCTCTAGTTTTCTCGCCATAGACGATTTAAGCAAGACCATAAGCTTTCTTTCCCAAAAGATCGTTAAGGAGTCCATCATAGAAATCTCTCTTTTTCTAGTTAAGCATCTAAGCTTTCTCAGCAGGTGGAAGATCCTTATACTTCTTGTTCAACTTGATGTTCTTTCTAAACTGCTCAAATAATTTTAAGATTTCATTGCCTGATTTTGATTGCATGTTTCTCAAAAAGATTGGCTGGATAAGTTTATAAGAGAAATCAAGATTCTCAGTTTCAGTAGTCAAAAACACAAATCTCTTTGCATCCTCTTCGAAGCCTTTGCATCTCTCTAAGAATAAGATAAACTTTTGGAAAGTTTCAATTGAGATGTTGTAATGATTTTGAATGAAATATTTGACAGTTTAGCCTAAGAAGATTGGATATCTCTGATCAATACCTAATCTCACAATCATATCAATGATTTCTGTATCTACGTTTTGTGGCTTCTCATATTTTAGTAGATGAGTTACAACTTTTTTAAAATGCTTTTTCTTGGGGTTGAGAATTAGAGTTTCTAAGAGAGACTTATAGCCAAAGTAAGTTAATGGCACTTCCTTTTGTGCAAAGATATTACCAATTAAAATATTGTCTCCTGTGTCTTTTCCTTGCCTCATTTCTTTGGTAGATAGTGGAGAGCAAAAGATTTTGTAGAAAAGTAAATCTACATTTGGAATAAGGGAATTTAAGTCATAAGCTTGAGATAACATACTCACTATCAAATGTTAAATTTCTTCTGGATTTTCCATATTTAGAATGAATTCCTCTAACGATTTCTAAGTGATGGTTGCTTGATCCTATCCAGAGAAATATAAATCAAATATATAATTAGAATGCAAAGTTCTTGAAGAAATTAATGTTGAAGTTCTTCTTGCTTTTGCTTACTAAAATATCTCTTTCTATCTGTAATTTTGTTTGCTGTTCAGTCATTTGGGATTATTGCTCAGCAGGTGTTTGGTGAGTAGCTTCTTAAGCAGTAGTTTAGCCTTGTGTTTGTTAAGCTGAAGTCTAGACTCCACTTGAAGATACTTTATCAAAGGTAATATCTAAATTTAATATAATATATTTCAAATTAAGATCTAACTCGGAAAGATCATAATCAACTTGAGCACTGGAATCTTGTTTCTTATCTAAATCTTCTACGGTATGAATAAACTCTGTGAATTTGCTCTTTGGTTTTTCTACTTGCTATTCATGTTCTTATTATGAAATCAAATTATTTTTGAAAATATTAGATAATATAGTTTTGAATTTATAAATTTAACTATAATATTTTGCAAATATGTTATTGGCCATATTTACAATAAGCAATAATTAAAATGACTTTAATTAAGTGTATAACAAATAATTTCCAATTATATTTAAAAAATACATTATTCTTTATTTTCCTTGTAAATTATATTATGGGGTAATATTGGAAAATAGCTTCCTTTTGTTCTTCTTTAGATAACCTACCAGTTGATGAAAATCCTCTCATAGATACACCGATTGGTCTAATTGGCATTGATCTGTTCATAGATGGAATACCAATTACATTGATATATTATAGATAAGATTGATATTTAGTTATAAAAATGTTAAATGTTGTGTTCTTTGCCTGTAATTTATGATCTGCGTTTTAACTGATTGTTGATGTTTTATTGGCTTAATCTGTCTTTATATTCATTCCAACTTAGATAGTTAATGACGATATCTGAGTACTTGGCATTCAGATTTAAATATAATGCCACTATATATATTTATTACAAAATATTTGATGATTGTTAAGAGCATTGAGTGACTGTGATTGATTTCTGCTAGTATCAAATAAGTCCATGATTGAGCAGATGTGAGTGCTGTTTACTAATTAAGACTCAAGTTTGTCTATGTACCTCTTTGCAAGTTAGTCTGCGAAAGCTGCAGTCATCCCCTTGCTAATTAAATAGCTTCTTGTTTAAAGCATGTCAATATGTCCAGTTTTAGTTGGATTGAATAACTCCTCCATGTTATTACATATTTCATTAGCATGTTAATATTCAATAGCAATTATAGTTAAGTTGACTCCTTCAACGTTATATCTAGATCTTACAATCTCAGAAGATTCAGCAGCAAGAATCTCAAGTGTATTCCTGGCCATTTCAACCAAAGGAGCATTGCTAATTTGTAACTCGGATAGATGCAATATAATAATTTAAAAATAGACGTTCACCTTTGGAGTTTTTATCAAGCTCGGCAATAATATTATAGAACTCATCAATTCAATTATAAAATAATGTATTTATTATTCTGGTCATGAGAGTGTTTTGAACAACTGCATTGCTATTTTCTGTAGCCTGATCAAGAACAAACATAGTTTCCTTATTTTTGTACATGGTTTGCATGTAGTTATTGTATTCCTTAAGTGCTTCTACTTTCAATACCTTTGGCAAGAACTAGAAACCAGGCTATGCGATAGCTTTAAAGTTGATAGCAGCATCATCATGCAATTTCATGTTGGTCTATGATTGCAATACCGCACTCTCTTGTTGCTCATTAGATTATTTAGTCACTAATACTATTTCTTTGGAGAGAGCTTGCTCTAGTCTTGTTGCCATCTCTGGTGAGACTTAAAGCAATAATTGTGAGAATCATAATTAATAATTATGTAGTTTAATCTCTTCATGTAGACATCATAGATGCGAAGAAATTGTGGTTTTTTGCGAGAGTGAGCAAGTTAAATTGAATCATTTCCTCAGGGTTACCAATCAGTTTCTCAATAATACTCTCAGAATTTTCTACAGACCCAAAAGCTGACTGCAAGTCATTAAGCATATCTTTTTTGATTTCTGGAAATGCCTAGTAGAATGAAGGATTGTCCAATCTATAAAACGAAATGATGAAAATACTATAATATTTTTACTGTTAGAGGAGAACCAGGAATCTCTCAAGGACTACTGCCTTTATTCTTCCTTGTGTTGATACATCGGTTGTGTTAACAAAAATATCAAGAAGTAGTTGTTGTAATTCGACATTAGAGAACAAATTGTGTTTGCTCATTACACTTTTCTCAAAAATAATGAGAGATGAGTATAAATAAAACTTTCAATGTGATTAAGTAATCAAAGGAACCCATCAATTCAATGTATTTGTGCATTTATTGATGAATGTCTCTCACAGCCTATAATAAATATTCGAATACTCAATTGATATTACATTCAATTAAAATATTTAATTTTGAATTTATTAATCTTATTAATTATTAATAAATTGGAGTCTGGAGAGGTGTTCTTGTTCTTATGATTGATAAAATACTTCTGGACATATCTGAATTGTTCTTGATTGAACTTTTCTTTCTTCCATTGCACAGACTTGTCGATGTTTTCATGGGCAAATTAATTGTTGAATGCAGTGTTAAAGTCATTTTGGAAATCGGGATTCAAATGACTAAACTCCTTCAACCCAGTCTCTTTCAACTGGCTGTATGTAATTAAATTATAATTAATGAGATAGAATCAGAGAGAATGGCATCTGATTTGCGTTGAACTAAATCATCAACAAACTAATTAATGGTTTCTTCGTTCCACTCCCCCTTAATTGACTTGTATTTAGCAAGTAAATCCTTAACTGATTTAATGGCTTCTGCTTCAAGTTTCTACTCATATGGAGTGAACTCTTCAGTTTCTTCAATGATCTTTTCGTTCTCATTAATGTCTTATACTACTTTTTAACCTAATGAAACTCCTCCGAATTAAGACTTTTAATAAGGTCTTGAATCTCCTTTGTTTCCTCCAAATAACTGTCTTTTTTCTTGAGTCTTTGGTTGAATTTGGCCTGTTGGGTCATTTTACTACTGGGTTTAGACATTCTAATACTCTTGTTTCTTGCTTGAGAATAACATATTTATTTAATACATATATTAATAACCCTCCCTTCTTTTATTGCTTTTGTTGTGAAGCATCTTATTGTGTTTATTTGGGTTATTCTGATTGCTAAGTAACTTCCTCAGTGGGTTCAGTTGAGAAGAATCTCACATTCTAATATTTATAATAATTTAACTAATCATTTTTTATATTTCTCAGTAAATATAATTAAGTAAAATTAAGTTTTATTATCATACTAATAAAAGTAAATAGAATATTTATATCTGGAAAACATTCTCATATATTTAAAACAATTAAATTTATTATATTGCTTAGATGAATATAAATCGTTTTTAATTATAAATTTTTGTATCATAATCTATTCAAAATAAATTAATGAATGGATTGATTTTTTTTGATTTTGAGTAATTGTAATATTAAATTTAAATGATTGAGTGAGTTGATCTTTGAGATTGAGTTTTATGCCTGAGTGATCTTAAGAAGTTAAGTGCCCACATTGGCAGCTCTTCTCTTCTGTATTATGTGCTTGAGCATCATCTTTAAATATATCTGCAATATTTAATTATACTTATTTATTATTAACAATTAATTATTATCCACCATACATTATCATGTTATGCCTATAATTTATTACTGATTGGAGTGTGGTTAAGGCACAAGACTTCTCGGACCCAAAACTATTCATAAACCTGAACAACTGCGTGCACTACGAGATAAAGAAGGACATGAAGGTAGAAATAACTGAGCACAAGAAGGGTCTGTTCTCATCTTAGAAGAAGATACAGTTTAAGACATTAACTGTAGACGACTTGGAGGACTGGATAAATCTCATTAAGAAACACGTTAATGAAAAGAAATAGAAAAAATGATTAAATCTCAGGTATTATGAAATCAAATTAGTTTAATTTTATTAGCAATGTAACATAGAATTAGGGAGTATAATTCTAAATTTGGATATATATAAATATATTAATAAAAACAGCTATATGAAGTGAGATATTTAGTTTTAAATATCAAATAATAATTTATATAACATTTTTAGTCTGTCCCTGAAATGTCAAAAATAGTTATAAGCAATGATGTGACATAAATTAAT